>DWDT01003446.1:0-12293 GCA_018245595.1 Microceris scylla | reverse complement strand
GGATTTTTACCAGTAATCCTTACGCTGAGCGTACGTGTTGAGGATCGCAGAATACGGCTCCCCGCACAGCCTGCAGTACAGCCCGTTGGTGGCTGAGAAATTTAGCCGTGCCTTGGTAGGGTACACTAGGGTGGTCAGCCAGAACCAGGTTTAATGATCTTTTACTACACCTTTAACTTCTGGTATGGGGTCGGGGGATTTATTTTGCTCCGCCCTGACACGGATATCACATATATTTAATGTAAATATAATCAATGTAATATATACAGGGTTCAACATGATATTCTGTTTTTAGCTGTGTGGTCGCATTGGATTAAAGGCTATATGTAGGACTGGTGAAATACCAGCCAACATTTACGCTGACGGCCTGACGGTGAGCCGTTGTGGTGCTGCGTCTTCATCGGAACTGATTAGAAGCGAAGGCCGCATACTGTGGCTCTCTAAATATATCAAATATTCCTTCGTAGCATGGAATATTAGACCGTTGTGACATCGAGCAGGAGCCGCCGCCGTAATCGGTAATGGGTGCCGCCGCGCGCCACCGCGACCGGGCGACCTCCGACCAAGCTCAGCACTTGCTAGCGGATTAGCGATCGCCGACCGCAGCGCTGGGCGAGGGCATCATGCACAAGTGTCGGAGACTAATTACGTGCGCAGAGAGCTAGTTTACCATATTATAAGCCTACTGAGGAGATACGCAGTGTGAGGAACTCAATAACGGCTTTGAATGTGCCAATTTTTGTGAAGAGAATGTCTCTGAAGATACAACTTGAAACATAATTTGGTTACTTGATTACTCAGTTGTGATATACACACATTGGCCCCGGCATCCCGAGTGAATGTACCTATCTGCCGCGACGGTACTTGGGCCGGTACGTGTGTACTGTGTACTCACAAGTGTGCGAGCGCCGTGACTCACCGCGCGGTGTTCGGCACGGGCGGCAGCGGGCGCGTGGGGGAACCCATTTAATTATTTATTACTTTTAATGTCACCAAGCAGTACCGTTGCAGGAGGCTGGGCAGTAGGTTATATATGTCACCACCGGCCTACTATTAATTTTCATATTCATCATTGAGAAGAAGTTACTTACGCTTTATTTGTGTTACGGGTCATTGATGTCTTGAGGAAGCACTTGACGACGCGTCGCTGTCGCAGTACACGATCGATGTTTGATGGCTTTATTGCTTAACTAACTGAACTCGCGACTACATCAACGTTGCTTATTACATTAACAATGTATTTTAAATGCACAAAAAATATAAAAAGATCGGAAGAAAAAAAAGGGTAGGCAGAGGAGAGTAGCACACTCTTTCATGTCAGCACTTAGGTACACGTCCCTCCATGGAATAGGTGGTGAACGGTATACGGAAATGATAGATATGGAACGGGAAGTACAATGGAGAATGCAACAGCATCTGGCCGCCCGCTGTCGCCGCTTTCGTGTTCCGCCGGGGCTCTCCTGGCGTCGGCCCGACCCGGCCGCGGCGGCGCCGACCGGCGAGGTCTCGGCGGCCGCGGGCTTTGTGGCAGATTGCTTACGCCTTACACAATATTGGATCTACTTACAAAATCGTTCAGATACCGATTCGTTATGAGTGTAGTATAATAAAGTTTTTCTCGGCACAGAAATAGGTGCAGTGGTCCCGCCGGTATACCTAATGTAATGTCGACCTTCCTAAGACCACTGTTTCTTGACAAACTTCGAGACAAGCTAACAACCTCCAGCGAAGACGCTTTACAACCATGTTCATTGAACAACTAGGTAATAAAAACTTCATTGACAATATAACAATTTTTTTGACAAAATGGGCGGAAAACACTAAAAGAATCGTCTCTCCGATGATTTCGTCTAATCGATGGTGATATTTGAAAGAGTATTATAGTTTTAGTCGCGTGATTGCGCTGGGCAGTGAGCGCCAGTGTTGAATGAGTTCGTGCGCCCGGGCGGGCGCGGTGCGCTCACAGCTATTGAAATGTTCAGTTGAACACTTTCCTCACACGACACCCACAACGTAGAATCATAAGTTAAATAATTAATTCCATTGATCGTAGGTATAATGCTCTATGCGCATTCACGTGCTAAGGGCGGTGACCCCTGATACGCAACTGTAATACGCAACTGCAAAGACGATGCTATTTTAGGACATGTCCCTTGCTAAGCCAAGATATATCCACTATTAACAGCTTCGTTTTCAGAACGAGCAAAGTAGGTACTTACACGAATTAAAACACGCATACAGCGGCAGGTTCCGTGGTCGGACATGGTATGATGGTACCATACTTGTTTTTCATACATAATCAGTTCTGTATTAAAAAAAATCTAAAGTTGACTTCACACTTCAATAAAGAACTTGTCCGAAGGACTGCACTATAATATATAACTCGGTGATTATTTGGAGCTGGTTAGCCTTTATGCTATTTATAACAAATGTCATAGGCCCTTATTACACGAAACACAGTATGTCAACCCTCGCTGCACCAGGCCATCGGTTTTGCGTTACTGAATTCCTTTATTGTTATTGTCTTTAAATAAATAAATGCTTATTAACAAAATTTTGACATTTTTGATGATGCAACCCGGCACGAATTCATTTACTTATTACTACCAGTTTAAATAATTTACCAGCAAGTCATTTTATGTAATAATGAAATATTTTTGACTGCTTCGTTGATCAAGTGCTTTAAATGCGACGGCTATGTCAGAGGTCATGGGTTCGATACCCCAGTCGAGTATTAGTGGGTTTTTCTAACAGTCTCACCACCTATTGCGTGGAGAAGTGTATAACGTCACTGCAGAAACATGGGAGTATTCTACCTACCTCTTTGAGGAAATATGGGCGTGATGTGACGAAGTAAGTAAATACATATTATATTATGCAGCATCGGCAAAAACTTGAAATGCGTAACGCGTCATCTACGAACCACGCGATACAACTCATTGGATAAGAGTCCCAATTTGTTGGCGTTGGCGTGGTAGATGGCGCTGTTGTACATTTTGTAACGATCACCGGCATTGTAGCAAAGTAATAATTATTATAAATTATGTATATTAACGATGATTTTCATATATGAATACAACATTTTATCGAATTACATGTGCCTACTCGTATTTTAAAACTGCTAGGGCATTTCATATGAAGTGGATAGCGAAAGTAAAGTAAGATTGTAAAATTTGTTCATAATATATTCCTGTTAGTTATGTATAGTTCCCTCTTAAGGTAAATCAAAAGTCACTACAGAAAATAATATGACATCACGTGCCTGGTTATTGTGTTTATTAAAGCCTCGCTTGTGATTACCTTTATACGCAGAATTTTAACATCCGACAACGTATAGCAACCGCGAGCCGCGGACCGCGGAAAGGCCGCGGGGGGAGTGCCAGCTCGCGATCGCATGACTTCGCATCGCGCCTCTCCGCCGCGCGCCGCAGTTCGTCGCACCGACTGCGCCTAACGAGTCTGATTAACCTCTTTTAACTTTCAAGCCATAATATTACTTATAGAATTCCGCGTTATTTATTAGTTTTAGTATATTTCTATAAATATTCTTTTCAAAAATGATATTGTTTGTGCTGGTTCTAAATTTATTCAAATGTGAAGAATAAACGTGATAAAATAAGAAAGTAAATCGTGTCGGGTGCGGTCGGGCTTAATCGGAGCGCTCGGTTGGCTCGTGACGTTGCGCGCCGTAGAACTATCGACTAGGCCGTTTGTTTCTAAACGCTAACCAATAATGAGGAAAAAAATTCTTCAGGAGATCCATCCCTTAAATTTAATACGCGAAGTACAGAAATGGCCCGTGTTATACGAGAAGGACAGTCCGGAGCGTGCCAACATGCATTTAAAAAATAAAATGTGGTTGGAGGTCAGCAAGGCGCTGTTTGAGGATTGGGATAGCTATACCAAAGCTGTAAAAGAGTTAAAAGGTGGGAAAAAGTATAAAATAAATTCTTATCATCAGGTTAAAATAGAATGATGAATATATAAATATAATATATATGCTATGACGTTCATTTAGTGTATTTATATACATTACAATGAATAAAAACTTTTGAATTTGAATCTGAAAGAATTCACGCATTTCACTGCGTTCAATATTTCTTTCAAGTGTACGGTTGCCGATCGGCTAGCTACGGAACCTTTCCCATTTGTGCGTGTCTGGATCGCAATGCATTATTCCTTGTCACCATTACAATTAATACCACATTAGGTATATAATATGCGTGTAGAAATAATTTATGAGTTAGAACTAAAATATCATGTATGTATTCTAGTCTCTACGGTATTTTATGCATATTTGGATTGCATTTATAAACATTGTTTCACTTTTGTCTTCCTAACGTTTGACCTGTCGAATGTACTAATTATTGAACGATGTCATTGCAATAGAGATCGAGATTCGTGTATTTCATATAGATGAGGCGGTTGTCCATCCACAATGTATATGTGCAGCGATGTTAGTTTCCGTTGTCTAGGACGTAATATATAATAGGGATTCAAATCTGATCGGTACGGGACGCACCGTTGCAGCGGCGCTGTTGTCGCTAATGGGATGCGGCTTGCCCGATGTTCGCTTGTTGCTTCATCGAAGCGATGGGTCATGGGCCTGACCGTTTAGTGTGCGCGACCTCAATAGGCATTCGTCATGTTCATCAGCTTGTACTATACTACAATTTAATTATCCATGGTTATTAACACCGTTTTGTTTTTTCGCCGTTATTTAACTGATTAAAACATCCGGCGTTCTTAGGCGAATAACATTACGATATTGTACACTATTTACGACGTATGTACGGACGATTGCACACTATTTTTTGATAATGCTTGCGTGTCAAATGAAAAATGTGATATTTTTCTCATTTCAGTACAAGAACTAACTAGGAAATGGCGGAACTTGCGGGATACTTTCAAACGACATGTGGAGAAAAAGAGCCGGGAAGGACACGATACCAAAAAGAAGACGTACGTGTATTTTAAATACATGCTATTCCTGCTGCCGCACATCACGCCCACCGAAGACCCGCCGGAGGAGCCGCTGCCTGAGCTAGACGAGTACCTCGCCAAGAAGAGTAAAAGCAAACGATCGGCTTCCAAGCCTGAGAAACGGAAAGCTGTCGCCCCGAGCGACAGCGCTCCGCCGGCCAAGTGCTCCAAAGACGAGGATGCAATCGACGAAGATAAACATTTCCTACTTTCGCTCGTGCCGACCTTCAAGAAGATGACCGATGATGAGAAGCTAATGGCGAAAATGGAAATACTGAAGGCGATTCGAGAAGTAAAAAATGGGCATAACAAGTCGGAGTCGCTGGCACCCTCGGTGGACTCGCTCGCGAGTCCGCCGCAGTCCACGGAGGGCATCAAGCTCGAGTTCTACAACGTGGACGACGTGGCGGAATCTAACTACTCCGAAGACAGCGATCACAACTCTGATTAGAAAACAAGCTATCATAATTAAGAAAATTGAACAGTATGATGTAATAATTAAAATAATGTGTAAAATATTTGAACCGTTGAACAATGGTTAACTTTTCTATACTTCTTACACACATGTAGAAGAAGTCTTACATTTTGGGTATGAATAGTTTGGTTGGTAACATAACTTGAAACGGTCATAAATGTGGGATCACGATTTGTGCCAAAGTGAAGTTGAAAGATGCGAAGAGAGCGCGGCGGGGCGCGGGGCGGGCGGCCACGCGCCGCGCGCACGCTCAAAGGCAACCGGAGCCGCGGCGCACATGCGCGGAACCCGATACTGCGGTCGCGCTGCACCTCGCCCATTATGCAACGACGCTCACTTTTACGTATCCACTCCGTAAACAGGTGTTTTTGTCTTAATTAGGACTAGTCTTGTTCACCGCCGTATTATGTCCATGTACATATGTATGTATGTATATTTTCAACCTGAACATAAATGTAAATACTGAGGCATTTGGCCGCGGCATATAAACAATTAGACAAAACGAAATGTAAGACTTTTTTTTGTAAAAAGTCCTTAGAGGAGACCCTGGAGTAGCCCTAGCTACAGGCATGAAATTAGGGATGATAGGGAGCGAATACGTGATACATTTTTTTAAAGTTTAAATATATGTATATATTGCCTTGTTTGTCTAGTGATTGCAAGCACGAGTTCTGGGCTCGATCCCCGGGTGGGGAAAAGTATCATTAAGTTGTTTTGACTTAAAATTTCCCAGTTCATGTCAAGCAAGGAGTAGGATCTCTCAGTAGCATGGAGTCTGCTACTGAGATATAATGATTCGACCATTTTTCATTCTAATGTTGGAATATGGGTCTCCTCTTATAATGAGAGATTAAGGCCATAGTCGGCCACGCTGGTTAAGAACGGGTTGGCAAACTGCACACACCTTACAATTTGTTTTGGTTTTTATAAATTCTAAGGTATGCAGGTTTTCTCACGATGTTTTCTTCTACCGTTAGCAAGTGATATTTAGTCTTAAAATGTACATTTTTTGTAAAGAGGTGCGTGCCATGGATTTGAACCCAGAACTCAGAACGTTACGTTATGCGACTGAAAAATAAAAATCATAATCCGTTCACCAGTTGTGCACCTAATTCATAAAACGGTATCGGTGGACGTGAAAGAGTGGGCACTGCCTTTACTTCACATTTTTTTTGTTGAACGTGAATGGCGCCTAGGAAGCGCCCCGTTCCGGTGCGTTCTCGGGGCTGCACTCGCCGAGTGTAAGCCTTATAAAATATGGAAATACAAAATGAGGTCAAAAGTTCGAACTCGAGTTACCAAACGGCGTTAGAAATAATTGGAAACGATAAAAGTGAAAAGTGACGAATCAAGATGTCCTGAGTTCGATTCCCGCGTCAAGTACTATTGGTATTATTAGAATTTTTATTATAAGTTCGACGACTGGATTTGTGCCCGGTATTTGGCAATAGGCTAACTCTGTATTCCTAGGTTGGACGTAGAATGTAACAGGTGGAGCGTGGTGATGCACTAGCTTTCTCCATTTCGGAGAAGACGCGTGAACATGACCCACAGGCCACAACGACGACCTTCATTATTAGCTAGGCGCCATGACGCTGTCACATTCGGTTTGAAAATATATATATTTAAATTTTATTGCTGATATAATATGTAGGTACCTTTCGTTTTATATTTACACCTATGATTCATCCACATTTCATTAACATTCGTTTATTATATTTAAAGAATTTGAGATGTATGATTGACTTTCCAAGAACAGAGTAAAATAGGCTATATCTATTCGGATCCTTACTCTGTTAACATTCACAAAGAAAACATAGAAATACAAAATAAATTCTTTCACATGGAGAATACATAAAAGCCGAATATCTATCGACAAATAGTTAAAATAGTTAAAATAGTGAAATACGACCGACCGATGTTCGACTCGGGTTCGAACTCAGAACCTGTCGATCGGCAGTCGCGTTTACAAACACTCGACCAACGATCCAGTAGTAACCAAAAAAAAAAATTTAAAAACATAATAGCAATAAGAAAATAAAAATAAATAAAAAATCCTTCTTTGCTCAACAAATAATTCTTTCCTTATACAAATCAAAGGAATTCCGTATGTAAGTATAAATACGATTCCTTGGGTAGGTGCGTACATTTAAACAAAAAAATTAAAGTACCCTGAGGATCCATTCATATAGACCGGCTCATAGAGCAGAGCAGATTTTGATCGTATTGACAATGGAAATTTAGTAAATTTAAAAAGGCTCTTAGTACATGTTTGCTTTTTGGCAGGAGGAAGCTCGAGCGCCGTCCCATTGCACTTACTGTGAACGCTTTCAGATCAGCATATTTTACCCGCGTATTTTCCTTTCTTTGGGTACGCACGTAGAAGCGAGAACCGGTGCGTACACTGCCCGCGCGCCGACCGGCCCATTGTGGCAGGCTCAGTCGGCTTGAGGACACTTCGAACAGATCGTAGTCTCACAGCCGTCGGCGACACAGACCCAGGCGTGTATAAAAACGCTGTCCGCTGCTCTAGGAGCTGGTCTAAACTGGTATATGTGAAAGGGCTTTTAATAATTATACATATTTTGGGGCGTTACACGCGCGCTTTGAACTAGGCAGCATTTTTGCTGTGCTGATCGAACAGATGATTTATGCATATAGATACATACATACCGACAAATACTTATTATAGCTTCCTTTTTAGTCTCAGACGGCACACACGTTTGTTGTTCATTACACGAATATTTCTCCTGGGTGGGAATGGAAAAAAAACTATGTTCAATTTTCTATTTAACACTAAAAAGTATTATTTAGGGCAATGTCATTCTATAGTTGCCGACCACTATCGAGAAGTATACAAGCACCAAGATGTCGAAGCACGACCACAAGAAGTAGACAGCGGCATTTGCGTACTTCGCGGATATGAGTCCAGCTACCGTCGCCACCAGCGCGACGCCCGCCTCCACCACGCAGTACACCGCCATGTACCACAAGTACACCTCGCACAAGGAGTCGCTCTCATACACGGCGGCGGCCACCAGCAGTAAGCTCACCGCGAATAGGAGAATACCGAACACTCCGTCAATGTATCTCGTGACTTGCTCCATGCTGCCCGATGGGCCCCAATCCTCCAACATTTTGGAGCCATACGGCGTGAGAATGAATATGTCTAAGCAAGCCCGAAATAAACCGAATATGGCAATGGAGAGCGTCGCAGGGCGCAGGGGCACGCTCCAGCAGCAGTAGTGCACAGTCGGACAGTTGTCTAATATATAGCCCATGACCGATGCTGTCTTCAAACTTTTGTATCAACTAAAAGGCTCCCCCATCACGGCGCCCCGCGCATGCACCCACGGCGCGCCGACTCGCGCTGTCACCGACAGCTATACTTGACGGTTCATAAGTGACAATTTCATAAATAAAACACAGAACAAAAACGTTTCAAGCAATATGAATATCTCACGTGGGGAACCTCATTTCTGATAAAGAACGTAGAATATAAATATTTCATCTAAAAAAAGTTTAAAAGTAATTAATCCGATTTTAATAGGAAACTATTAAAATATATACTACAGAACACTGCATGACACTCATAAAAATGAGCGTATATCTATATTATGCAAGTCAGATTGAGCATAATAGCGAACATAATCCCTCTGCTTTTTGAAAAATATTTAGTTCACAACAAATATAGTGGACGAGAAAGCAATTGCGCTGTACGATGGATGAGAGTACAAATACAAATAATGGAAATCTGTAGTGTATGTCAAGGTCAATATAGACTATTCGGTATTATGCAATAGTTTATTTTTATGGTTAATGCAATTGTACACAAAATGAAACGTTAGCGTATTATATTCTACAAGAACGTAGCAGTTCCCATAATCTCTAATGGCCTAATTCCGAATGACACCAGGGGCGTTTGGTTGCTTGGCTGCGTTCAGTACAGTGGCTGGACGCGTGCAATATTATGGTCGTAACAAAACCCAATATGTGTAGAAAAGCTGCCGATGCCCTTGCGCAATACCTTAGGTGGGTATTTGATAGCGGCGAAGGCGAATCATTAGACAGTACCACTCTTGGAGGCTGAAGGACCGATCATCCGCCGGCCTTGACAGTATCTCATTGCTCCTACTTAAATATTGCACTTGATTGCACCTGACCAACGAGGCAGTCGGCGCCACGGTGAACGACTTACACGTAAATAGTTTTTACACACTCAGCGAGGACTGAAACGGAAATATTTGCTCGGTGGTAACCCCAAGGACATATCTGGAACCTCTAGCTACTTTCTCGAGTTCAAATCAACGTGTGCTTTGTCCAACAATCCAACACGTGTCTTGTATCTCAAGGATACGATTGTTTTTGTTCAGTTTCAGTTCAGGTTGTAAAAATAGTAGCGGCGCTTTTCGATGTTTTTGAAAAATGATATTTACCGAGTGATTAACTAAATATGGACATTCTGTGCAGTTTTGTAAAGACATAATGTTTGCTTAATAATTTTGCTCCATTGGCAGATATTTGTAAATGGCACATTTTGAAAATTGTACGCCAACGTTCTAAACGTACATTATAAAGGAATTAACTGATGTGGACGACGTGGTTGGTTATGGTTGTAAAAGTACCAGAAATTGTGTCTTAAAAAAGTCCACTTGAAGTTCTTTGAACGAATGAACCGATTTCGATCTGATAAGGGACGTTTGACGTTGTTTGTTGAAGAAAAGATCTGATTAGATTGCAGATAATCAGTCGAGCCGCTTAAAATACATATTTTTTTTTTTTATTTTTTTTTTTTTATTTTCTTTAAATGAACTGGATCGGTTTAGTTTAGTGAACACCTTTCATTATTATCCAATAGCATCTCATGCACCTTATCCGAGTTTTGTGGAGAAACCGTCGAGCCCTTCTGGCCCATCCAGTCTAAATTATTTTCATAGTTATTAAGTTTTGTATTAGTGGTAAATAAGTCTTATAAAACTAAATAACTGAATTAAATGAAAGTAGGGTTTCTAACTAGTCACTGTTCTGACATGAATGCATAAGCGTGTAGGTAGTACATTTTTTTACTTACCCTTAACCGTTCTTCTCATGAGACAAGTGACCATCCTCTGCACGCCGCTGAGGCGCGCCCGCCGGCGGTGGCGGACCAGCGCCCGACGGCAGCGCACCACGTGTAGAGACTCGCTCCCGGCCTCCGCGGGCCCACGGCTCACTTCACTCACTCTATTCACCGAGCACGGCAGTTCTATCGGCGGTAACGAAAATTTTTCACGACTCAAACACTTTTTGGGCCACACCTCGTCCGAAGGGTCCCACGCGAGGTCCCGCGAGATAGGCAGCCGCAGCGGCGGAAGGATTTTGTTATAGGGTATAACGCGTCGTTCGTTCTCATAGTTTCTAGAACTCGCACTCGAACTGAACCATATATCGCTGGAAAATAGTGACGAGGACATAGACTCTCGTCTTCCGAAGTCGAAGGTGTAGTTTCGGAGCACATCAACGGGGTTGCGGTGCTGAGCGGCTCCTGCCAGGTCGCGGCCGGGGCGCGAGCTGGACGAGGTGTCGTAGTCGCAGTCGGAGTCCGGCGAGTAGCGGAAGGCGGGCGGCGGCTGCATGTTGAGGTAGGAGGCGGTGACGGCGGGCGGCTCGGGCGAGAGCACGCCGAACGGGTGCGTGAAATAGAACAGGCACAGGGGCCGGCCCTGCGTACGGCGTCGTTAGTTCGTCCTCCGGCACACATGGCACGTTACTCAATCTTTTATAATCATTACTTACTTCTAACAATATTCAGTAGTACATTAATAAGTAGGGTTAATATGCAAGTACCGGTAAGATAAGAACCACTGAGGGTCTTTAAAGCAAAAGCTTTTTGATGGTCATTTAAAGCAAAGTGACTAAATCTTAATCTGCCAGTCTCTAACGCACGGGAGAAATGTATAATGCGTAGTGAATATACATTCAAGTATGGCAGTGACGAGAGATATTCTTAGCAGTCCTCAAAGTCCCCACCAGGAATGAATAGATGCCTGGCGCATATGTACTCGTAGAGTCTACTAAGGTCACTTACAGTTTGGAAAAATGATAAATGTGCGAAAAAAATACATTATTCGAGAATACCGTTATATCGTCGGTAGAGGTGGAGGCGTCCGCTCTGCTGCCGTCCATGGCGCGGTGGCGCTAATCCTCGCTCGTACACACGATACGCAGCCGTCGGCTCACCAGCAGCACACGAGAGTGTATTGCCATTTTAACTCGAGGCTCTTAGCTAATACAAACATCGATCGCCGACACTCATGACGTCTTCGACCAATATAAGCTCATACTATTGTTTAATGCAGCTTTGACGATTTCGTTAAGGAAGGCGACGTTACCGTAGAATGAGTTCTAAAAGGCCGCGTATCCCAGTCAGGGGATGTGTCCCGCGAAAGTAACTTGTGCGGAGTGCAGTGTGCTTGGGCGGCGCGCCACGCGGGCGGATGGCGTGGCTGGCACGCGCGCGCCAGGGTCGGACTCTATATCGAAGGATGATCGTCTGCTCTCTGTTTCGATATATTTAGAAATTAAGAGCTATTATCTCTGTAAAAAGGAATTAATATTAATTTAGATGAAATGGAAGTATTCGTATAAAAACATTTTCAAATTCGCTTTTCTTTTGTACCTTAATGTTCCTCTTACCTTATGCAGCGTCTGTAAAAGCAGTAGCGGCAAAAAATGTAAAGATAAAAGTGATAGAAGTAAATAAATAAAATTCAGCGTAGTTATTAAAATATTGAAGAAATTCCACAGACTTGAATGGGAATGTAAGATACAGCCGGAGTTCGTGACTGGGCGGGCG
>DWDT01003445.1:0-12294 GCA_018245595.1 Microceris scylla | reverse complement strand
TACTATTAGATTTTTCTAATTTAGAATTTCTAGTAGTGACTCGGAGTCTGGATTTATACCCTCCCGGTATATGGCAATAGGCTCACCACCTATTCCATGGGACGTAAACGTCACTGGTGAAATGTGGGAGTGTACTACACTCTTCTACCTACCCTTCGCGGATTACTTACTTCGCGCTTGGCAATTTTTTAATGACCAACATGACATTACTGTAACTTTTATACATTAGAATAAATTTCGGAAATCGATTCGGAGTGCAATCAGTACAGTGCAATTTATTATAAACCATAATTTACTGTTGAAAATTTATTATGTAAAACAAACACTTATAGAGATTCTTGGTCACAAGAATTAATATTTAGGTAAAATATCTCAAAAATACCAAATAAAATTAGAGGCCTATTCGATTTCATTATAAAAAAAAAAAATAAAAGAAAATGGTCGTCTTAATAGTAAATGTAATGAAATCTAGAAAAACGAATAAAAAGTCCGCCGATACCTAACAACAACGATCTTAAACGTCAAAATAAGTAAAAACAAATCCCTTATCAAAGTAACATCATTACGAAACCGGTTCTTCAAGTATAAACCTTAAACCCAAATATATAAGAGTCATTTGCGAAATACAAAAGAGTCCGTCTTCAATTTCAACAAGACAGAAAGTTCCATTCAAAAACTTTGATTTTGTTAATTTATCTTCGTGAAACATATTTACGGAATGGTAGATGTAACTTTGCCACGGAAAAAAAAACGATCTACTGATGGAAAATAAAGAGATTGCGCTGAATATTACAAAAGAAGACCGCAAAAATGAAAACAATGGGGACGAAACAAAGGGCGAGTGACGAATAGTAGTGTTATTACCGTCCGCCCACAGATTCACTGTTTCCCTAGTTAATTAATGTATTTAATGAAACAAGACACAACGAATGAATGAACTTCACGCAAAAACTATTGAAATTTATTTTATTTTATTTTTTTTTATTTTATTTATTTTGTACACTAAATACTTAAAGCCAAATAACAAATGGAAACGTTGTAAAAGGATCTGCTTATTCCTATAAGAAATCTCTTCCAGCAGACCCAGGAATGGAAAGAAAATTCGGATATCGAAACAAATTTAGCGTACACATATACATATATATTCATACATATACATATATATACATACATACAAATATATATACACACACACACACACAAATAAAATATACACACAAACATACATATGTGTAGATATATATTTTAATATTGTTTTCTTCATCACCCTCGACGTTGCTGAAGAGCTCCTCCTTCAGATTCCTACAAACTAAATGTATTCGTTGATAATGAAGCTCGGCTCGATTCCAATTACGAAATGCGTATTCCTATTGTTATTTTCACATCATCATCATCAGCCTATCTCAGTCCACTGCTGGACATACGCCTCTCCGAAAAGGGGTTTTATGCCCGTAATCTCCACGCTGGGTATGCGGGTTGGAGATCACAGGGCACAGCTTTAATTTTATTTCACTGTTTAATAAAATTTAATCTAAAGAATATTTTTAGTATAAACGTACTGATAACAACATACAAATAAGTAAATTCTGATCCTTCTATATTTATTTTACGAAATACAGCCACTTAACTAAAAAAAATTTAACCAAAACAAATTCAAACATTGCGACGAGCACCTAAATCTGAATTAACTGCCATAAACAGCATCGTAGCCACACTTATATGCATACGTCAAGAAGTTTATATTAAACTAGTTGTGCTCGCGACTTCGTCCGCGTGGATTTTTTTAATTAGAAATCAATTAAGAATACATAAAAGTGTTTTTAATACAAAGAACCTCTTTTTAAAGTACCTACTTCTGTGTATACGATATTTTTAGTTTTAAATTTTGCTGTTGTCACAATGTTTTTTATTGCTGCTCCTCTCCTATTTATCTTAGCGTGATGTTATATAGCCTATAGCCTTCCTTGATAAATGAGCTGTCTAGTACTGATTTTTCAAATCGGACTAATATTTCCTGAGATTAGCGCGTTCAAACAAACAAACAATCAAACAACCAAACAATCAAACAAACTCTTCAGCTTTATATTATTAGTATAGATAACGTCGCGTCACGTCGCGTCAGGTGGCAGAGAGCACCGACTGCCAAACACATTCATTGAATGAGCGTGTTTGGCAGTCATAGCCACATTTGGCAGTACACATGTGAGCTATGATCAGAAACGTAACTTGCATACATACAATATGTATGTTTATTTTTCTTTCAATGTTAGACAGCTCATTTATCGAGGAAGGCTGTAGGCAATATAACATCACGCTAAGATGAATAGGAGAGGAGCAGCAATAAAAAACATTGCGACAACGGCAAAATTTAGAAATAAAATTATCGTATACACAGAAGTACGTACTTTAAAAAAGGGTTGTTTGTATTAAAAACACTTTTATGAATTTCTTAATTGATTTCTAAATAAAAAAATCTACGCGGACGAAGTCGCGGGTACAGTTAGTAGACAATAAATCTGTCAATATTACATACGTTTTAAAAATTAATATTTACTCCAACAGTTTTGTATGTTAATGTTATTCATAATTATGTTGCTTACATTACTACTATGAATAATTATAGTATATGGTTTCTTACTAAATATCGAACATTTAATAGTTGCGCCGTATAAATAGTACATATGTGTGTTTTTAAACTGTGAAACGGGACGTAATAACGGGACTATACTTATCTGGTCTCGTGTACGTACCTCGTTAAAGCTAATGTGTTGATACTGGCACACATTATTTACTGACTCATAGTTTCGCTTATTGAAATCATTGCGAAAATAAACAGAAAATTGCGATGAACGGTACAAGCTTAAGTGTTATCGGTTGTCGATGTACGTGAGACCTGCGCGGATGCCACGCCACTTTTGTGGTGGTGGTACTAATATTTTAAGTGTGGAAGATCAGAAAAAACACAATATTGTTATGCTTTATGAACAAAGTGACGATTCCCCGGTCCTGCCAGTTGCCTTCCGGGCTTGGCAAAAAGCAGCGAGTACCAAATATCTCAATCCTTACACATAGACATTAGCTTCTTTATGTTGGTAGCTTTTTTATGTTGGTAGAGAATATATTTCCGACATAGTTGTTATTTATTATCATCACCAGCTCTTTAACGTTCCTCTGGCACGGGTCTCCGCGGTGATGATACAAGTATAAACCATGGTTTGCCACGCTGGCGAAGTTAATGTCTCATGTCCTACGATTTTAATTACTTAATTATTATAAAATATATAATTATATTCTAGTTTTCAAAACAAATATATACATATGTAATATGTTAGTTAAAAACAGTTTAACACCACGTAAACGGGCATAAAATATGAGTCTAAAATTCCTACGCCAACAATCTGCTGAAATTCTCAACCGGACTAAGTGAAAACACCGCATTGATTTGAATCTGATCCCCACAAAGTGCACACAGAACGCAGCGACTTCATTAAGATTAACCAACCGACTCGGGCGACAACGGCTCGGCCGCTGCGAAATTTAATCAGGATTACAGCCATATTCCGCCCAGCGAAAAACCGACTGAAAACGGGAATATAAGTTTATTAAGATTTACCACGATAGCTGATCCGGGCCGTATGAAAATGATTTACATTAGATTTTTGCATACCAACACAATAAATTTTGGAAATTTCCAAAATTGTTCCGGCAAAACCTACCGCGCTACGGTTGTGGTGTTTAAGAGCGGGAAGTAATTTGCATTTCATCTCAATTGGTCGTGTGCTGTCTGTATGCTAGTTTTTTTGTTGGTCGTCCATATACGGAGGCTGCCTGCGAAATTTATTCTGGATTACGGTATATTCGCCCAACGAAAAACCGATTGAAATGAGTGGTTACCGCCCGCCCCGCACGTACCTGTTACTCGAACAAAATAAATAGTTGAGCATTTTTTCCCCTCGCGCCTGACAGCTGTGTGTTTGCGAAAATTTTAGCTCCGGACTTTATTTAAATGAAATTTATTTCACGCTGCAAGTCAGTACCTACATGTTGTGTATCAAAATGGAAAACATATAGGTTCATTTTAATATAGGTATAGTATTACTATTTAAAGTCTGACAAACCACAGCTGGTTAGCGTGGCAGACTATGGCCTTGACCCTTCTCATCCTAAAAGGGGATCAACAGAGAACAGTGGAAAGATAAATGGAGTGATGATGATGAAATTATATCATAGGTAGTTATTAAATATCTGTTATTTCATCTTTGACGATCCATTTAGAACAACGATAATCTTGTTCGTCTTCCGCATGGAGAAACCAAAGTTCGATTCTCGACGAAGCAAATAATTGAATAATAAATTTAGTTATCTGTTTTGGATCTAAGTATTTGCATACATATTTCGTGAATATATCCATGATTACCACGAAGACGAGAATATTAATTCGGAAATAGAAATACGAATATATACTATTTCTGTATTTGATTTCTATTACTACAGACTAATAATATTCTTTATCATCATCATCATCAACATCAGCCTATCTCAGTCCACTGCTGGACATAGGCCTCCCTCAATGACCGCCATCGCGCCCTGTCCTCGGCTCGTCGCATCCAGCATCTGCCTGCAGCCTTTCGCAGATCGTCATCACACCGGGCCGGAGGGCATGCTACACTACGTTTGCCGAGCCGCGGTCTCCACTCCAGAACTCGCCTACTCCACCGTTATTCTTATATGAGCATAATCCATGCCAATGTATCATTAGCATTTTGAATAATTTCGTATTTCTGTTTTAATTAGTATTACATTAAAGTGGGACGATTTGTGCTCTTTCGCACGTAGGCACCACGTACGTAGATTATTAATTTACACGGCGATGCAACGGGAATTTTCATAACCGTACGAGCGTTAAGATAAAACATGAATTATGTATGTACGATTGTGAAACAACTTTGGGATTTAAATCATTATGTGAACGAAAAATTAATACATCAATTGATCATTAGTATGTTGAAATCCAGATAATGTATTTTCGACGCGGCAGTACTTAACATTACAATTGTAAAATATTGTAAAGTTCAGTCGTGATTGGCCGCAGTGACGCCGCGCCGCCAGACTACATTACTGCCTTACTGAATAACAACGGGAACTGAACTCCCAACTATGAAATTATAATATCACCCTCACATCATAATAACGACAAAGTTTATTCATTAATCATAGTAACAGTACCACAAAGCCGATAGGACTTCATTTGCAAGTCATCGGAAAGTTACCGTAACGAAACTTATGGTATTATAACCATAGTCATGGTATTAACTTTGAATCGTACTTACTAAATGTTGGTAATACAATTATTCAATATGAACAGTCAGCTCAATGACTCATTCAAAACATATTCCCATTATCGATTCTCGTTATCGATTACTATATATTATTATCGATTATTATATCAATTCGCATTATACAAGTATGAAATATATCTCGATAGACCTACTGTATTGATGTACGACCGCGGGGATTACCTCAATTCGTTCCCAATTGCAGATGGAAACGTTTTGCTTCTGGATGCCGTTTGGTAGCATGCTATGCGGTCACTCAACCGTCTCGTTGCCCGTTACGTCAGTGGCCGCATGCCACAATTAGATCACATACGAGACTGGCGATGCCTAGACCCGACCGACACCAATAGCCGATAGTTATGATTCAATACCGTTAAAACTAGCTTTTTGCTGCACAGCAATGCGGTATTCTAAACATTTTTCACGACTTTACGACTACGATTTCATTACATTTATATGTTACGACCGTGCGTGGACAAACAAATGGAAATTCGCTTATTTCTTTGAAACTAGTAGGTACGCAATGTAAATCTAAAGTCAGTATTTTTAAAGAGTTGGGAGCGATTCGAACAATTTAGACGATGTTATTTGAATGTGTGTGTGTATGTAGTAATGTTAACGGGCAAAATTTAAAATGCAATTTAAAGTTTCGCTCCGAATCGCGTTACATTCCCTTTGGCAAGACGGAATCTCTTACTGCAGTTGTGCGGTTACTTTACTTCGCCCAGAGTTTTTCCTTCTTTGTTGATGGTGTTGAAAAAAGTTTCGAAGCTAATTGGCTCAATGGAATAGAGCAGGAAGAAGGATATAAAAAGATTTTTGAATTGTGTTCCATTAAAAACTTTCGATTTTTTTCCAATGCTAACTACACTCCGAAACCGATTGAAGAGCAACGGCGTAAAGATAAACTGTATTCATTTTTAACGAGTGCGGAAATATACCAGTAGTGGCCCATTAAAAATGCATCCTCTCAACTATTTTTTAATTTTATTTTTAACATTTTACGTCAGGAAAATGTAAAGTTAGGTCAGATACAGTCTGACTGGGGAATCGGTAATCAGACATTCAATTATAGAGTCATCAATGTGGAAGAAACGCGTCAACTCCGTAGTTAACACATGTACATAGGTATTTGGTACTTTGTGCTTTCTGCCTATGCCATATTTAAAAACTCCTCAAAGTAAAAATAACTTTGCGAACGTACTATGATCTTAATAACGCAATAGTGAGCGTACTATGAACGTACTATGATCTTAATAACGCAATAGTGAGCGAAAAAGTAAGACATGTCTTTAATTAAAATAGCTGTTGCTTAACCTACATTGTTAGTTTATGAGATTTTCACAGTAGCTTTTAAAATCGGCGCCGAACTCCGAATAAAAATTTTATACCAAAGACATCTGAGAGCGGCGACGCTCTCCCAATTTGTTTAGATAAAATCTTTAACACCGGAACACAGCACTGTTGCTTTTGAACGGACCGGAGATAAAAATGTGGTTTACCGTCTCCTACAATGTGTTTTCAGCTTTAACACGACCGAACCGCCAGCAATTTAGCTAAAATCGTATTGGTTTACTATCAAAAATCTGCGATTTTTATCTGAAATAACTAGAAATCTTAATTACTCGTATATTAAAGTTACGCAATGGCTTTTAGTTTTTACGTTTGGATTGCAAGCTTCGAAATTAAAGAGAAACTATTTTTTTTAAGATCTTTTCAATTCTCTTTTTAGTGGGCTATTTTGTAAGCTTATAAATGATCCAGAAAATGTTAAAATGGATGGTCTCTTATACAAACAATATTGTCGATTTGATTAGTAAATAAAATTATAATAACCCAACAGAAACCGTCATATATCACACATGTATATGTACACGTATGTAAATCTATATTATCACACAATGGGTCTGCATATTTTATTGTGGGATTACTACAATGGAAATTTTTCAAAGGTCGATAGAAGGATGATTACAAAGCCCGGCGGCTCTCGGTCCCGGCTCTCGGCCCGCGCGCTCGTCTCGAGGACTCTCAATCGACTCTGTGCACCGGAGCCACCTCTAGCCGCGACTATCTCCATCGTTAAGCGCACGAGTATAAGATCTTTGAATGTCGCTAAAATTTCACTGCTTCTCCACGTTCTAGTAGTTTAAGCGTACGATAACACGAAACGATTGTGAGAAATTTTATCTCGCACTTCAGCACTACAAGCGACGTTTGTTCATGCTTTCACAGCTTCAGAGAATTGGAGTGTTAAATCAGTAAGCTCAGTATCTTAGATAAAGATTTAACAAAATTATCTGACGTAATAAATAATACTGGACTTGGCGCTGGAACCGATGCTCGTTCGATTCTGATCTCATGAGCATATTTATATAAAATAGAATAGTTCATACTTAGTATTATACATATATTCATGACTGTATTGTATCAGTAATATTCTCTAAGATATACTGTTTATACTAAATTCCAATAACAACACGATAACTAGGAGATGTGTATAACAATTAAAATTAAGTAAACGTATTAATAATCCTGTAACTGTATTTAAGTACACACCCCATTTATATAGACGATTGGTACAGATTGTTCGTTACGTCATTCATTAATTTCAACCCTTAGGAGAACAGGTGAAAGCTCATTACACTAAAACCTACCCTTTGTTATATGTCGGTGCTCCGTTTCATTGTATCGTTGTCAATTACATGAAGAAAGTTTTTATTCAACACTTCCTGCACAGTAGTGAAAATCTATAAAAATGATCATATATACCTATGGTAGCTCTTATCACGCCAGGTCCGTTAAGGAGTACGCTGAGAGCACCGATCTATTTATGTTTGACATTTGTAACATTCTCTATTTTTATTCCTGTTTCAGAGGAAGTGAATTAGGTACTTATATTAAACTCGTACAAAAATTAAGTAAAGTCAAATAAAAAAATAATTTTACATTCCTCTCGGTTACGTTTAAATTTTATTGTTTCATCCTGTCTAAAATACTTAAGCGGAGTTAAAATGAATTTTTTATACTGCTCTGAAGCACAAATACTTGCGTAAAAACTCGGCCACGCGGCAATGGAACGAAAAGAATACCACTCGTGAAGGAAAACTGCGCGTAATTTGAGGTCCGAGTAATTCTCTTTTAAACGAAAGACCGCATTCGCGAGATGCATTCCTCTGCGCTCAACCTGCCCACTGAGAAACAAATCAGACTTATCAGCCTCCATCAGCTTTCGCATCAATTTGTTCTTTCTCCGAGCTTTGATAATACCAACTAAGGTTATATACATATAAATGTGCATGTTTTATCTTTTTTCGGACATTCCTACTCGTCCATCTGATCCCAAAATAGATAGTGCGTGGGTGTTATAACCACAAAGCCTTTAAAAAAACCTACATAAATGTAATAGAGAAGCCTTACAAATCTTGTTTATAACTGTTTCAAATATCACAATGAATGAACGAAACTTACTCGTAATAAACGGTAGGTTTACAAATTTAATCTTCGATTTCTGAAGACGAGCTTTCCGCAATGACATGCGACGTTCACAACATTAGACCCCTGGTGTGTTTATATAAGACGCATAAAGCCGCAAAAATGACAAATATCCTTGACTTAATGAACTAGCCGCACATTTCTGCGCGTGTATGCGACGCTATTGTGCGGCCGGACAATGCGGCCCGATGCTATGAGAAGGATCCAGCAGAACTAAGAACTTAGACCGAACTTAAAATTCTCCGAGGAATTACGGCCGCGTCTACTGAGCTGAACTTATAAATATTTCCAGTCATTTCTTTTTCCCTCTTCGATTCTATAAATGGAGCCGTGTAATAATGGATCGTGCTATTATGAGTTTCAGCTCGTTCCAGCTATAGGATGCATTGTCATTATGAATTTTCTAACATAATATTAAAATAGAATCCTTGGCGTTGACTAAAACATAATGTTACTATAGGAATTTTTTAAATGTAACGTGTACACAGGTTATTAAAATATAGTCGCCGATGTTAGCGACGACGGCTCTAGGGATAATCATAGTCTCGCTAATCTGTTCGCTCTTACAAAATGCGTGTCAAAGCAGGTATCATCAAGCGAAGTGTCCCCAAGACGATGCCTTTGCCGCGAAGTAAATATTTTCAAGATCATAATTCTGCGAAGCGCTAAAGGAAAATATGCGGGTTTTAAACGTTATTTTTCTCGGAAAGGTTCTGATTTTTTCATTATGTACTAGTACTAAGCAAAAGGGATAAAATTAATCGGCGACTCAGCAACTCACAATGGCTCTAAGTACCAATCAGTGCCAAAATAACTCAATTATGACATCATATCATGTTGCATTGTTTCCTCTGCCACCCATATAATTACATACCTATAAATCAGATTTCGTCCCTACATCCTACTATGTACGTCACGTAGACGACACCTCTATTAAATATAACAAAGCAGATACATTATCCTTTTGAGTGACGGAAATAGATTCTCACCATTATTTTCGCTTACACACGTAAATAAGTAATAAATATACAATGGCGCTATGCTCCACATTAGTGAAATGTAATTCTATACGAGCTAGACAGAAGGCAACTTGGTGGCGCATGTCAATGAACCAACGCGAAGTATTGTGTTGGTGTTACTGTATCCGATGATTTTACTTGTGGGAAAAAAGCAGGGCCCGATCTCAATAGGCCACTTAAGGATGATATTGATAGCTCCTTCTTCATAATGAAAACGCGTGAACCCTTCACAGTTTGAGCGCGGTGTGAAAGAGTGTAATGACGTTTCGGTTACACTATTGTTTCCAAAACGAGTTCGCGCTGAACTGAGTCATGTGGGGCTTATCGAGGACGAAACGTTTAGTGGCAATGGTATGTAATTAATGAGTTTTTTATGATCGTGAGCCGGAATAGGTATGTAACGATCAATAAGTACTATAGGAAGCCGGACTATGGGATTTTTTATTCAAAGTATGCCAACAATAACAGATCTGTAAGTATAGAGACTCGCTGCTCTCCTACCTATCCCGTAAGGGATTTAGCGTGATGATACAATAATAAAATAATAAAGTAAATCACACACAGTAAATGAAACTATTCCTGAGGACTTAATACTATTTTTGTGTGATAATGAAATTTTAGTACTGAATCTATGTCCTAACATGCACACTCCGGAAAAACCCAAGGTATGTCTGTTGAATGTTTTGCAACCAACATGCGGTTGGCTTTTGCCTCTAGCATGCTAATTTTTTTCATTCTTATGATGATTTGATCCCAGACTGGACAAAACCTGCGCTATAGTATTGAAAGAAAGATAAATTATATATGTACACTTCAAAATACATACTGTTATATGTATATACAGAAACTACTGTAGTTTGATACATACATATGTATTAAAGCTATGCGTATGTATTTTTATCATTTCACTGATGAATCCGAGTCTGATGTCAGAGTGAAAACGATTAAGACAATAGTCTTCCTCTCTGACCGACTGCGAATAGTCATACAAAAAAAAAATTATATTGAATAAATATATTTTTTAAACATCATTTTACATAAACGTATCTGGAGCAACATAGGAGTGTAGTACCCTCCTCTGCCAACCCCTTCGAGGATCACATGCGTGGTGTAGGTTTTTTATATTTATTTAATCAGTAAATTCGTTGATAGGCATGGCAAGTTCGAACGGGAATCGATTGTCTAATGAGTCATAGACGACATGAGAGTGCACTTGGCGTGCCCGGTCTCTGGTGATGGATGACAAATCGCTTTTAGAGCCCCACACCACGATATTTTTGTCGAGCGCTAACAGCGACCCAACGCTATGTTTTTCGCATCTGGACGCGCCCTAATCCAGATCGCTTACGCTGCGTTCACATTACAAAATTAATGATTTTATATATATATTTCAATTATAACGTATATCTTAATTTGCTACCGATTTTCAATTATTGCACTGCTGTCCTAAGATATAATATTCCAATAATATATTTAGTGGTCGGCACTATCTGTCTACTCCGTATGGAAAGTAGCGTTATTATATAACAAACTCATAAAACTCATGCTCATAAAAGATACAGAAGAAATAAGACTGCAAAAATTATCTTCAACAATGGAAAGTAATTCAAAAATCATGAAATTAACGAAATTAGTCTATGACAAACTGTATGCACGAAGTCAAAGTTGAGCCACCCCCATAGTTAAAATCGAATAATGCATGATAAGAAATGGTAATAAAGACGATTTATTCTCTTGATACATGACAATATACCGCTATAACGAACATCATTTATCAATTACTACAATAGCTTCATTGGAGCGGTAGTATCCTTCTTACAAAGAGTATGTATGCGTCAAGTACTAGTAAGCACGATTCTCTTTGTGCGAAATGAACGTCGAAGTGTTAAAGCTATTTCCTTGCTTGTCTGTTTATGTAAATGTTGTCTATGACAGTGTAAAATGAAGCACCTTGTATCGCTGTTATATATTATGTAACACAAGTTCATTCTGTAATGTATGTTGCGATGTCAAATATTTTATAATAATATGCGGGCAAAATGAACGTTATCGAACACGATTAATATTGTTTGTGTAACTGTATAATGCTATATATTTAAAAAGATATGATATAATTTGAACGTTCAATATATATACTATGAACAATTATTGATAATAAAGGTACTTTTAAAATTACAAGTTTTCGATTTCTAATATAGATTATATTCTCTAGAGTCTATGAGAGGATACACGGATATGATTTTTACATAATACGATGCGAATTTCAATGATAATTATACTACTATTTTTGTGTAATGTCATGTGCGTAGACTTGTATTTATGATACTATTATTAATATATTGTTACGCCAGGCCACATCGTGATAGACAGAGAGCATCGAGTGTCGAATTTATTGTTATAATTTTGTTTCTTATGGCGGTATAATATTTAATTTTATGATTCCCAAT
>DWDT01003444.1:0-12295 GCA_018245595.1 Microceris scylla | reverse complement strand
AAACCATGTACGCTCTGTGCTGAGATTGTAATATATTACGATGTTAATAAATTCTTTAAAGTATGACTAACATGCATAATATACTCTTCTTACCGATATGTTTGAGCTTGTCGACAAGGTATCCCACAAAGTCACAGATTAAATATAATCACAAACAAATACTTGAAAAATCACTGGCACATTTCACGGTGGTTATTGTAAGCACTAATCTCCAAACAGGGGATAATTCCATAACAAAACGCGGACACGGCCACCACTTTACACGATTCAGATATGAATGGAGTAAGTTTACACATTTACGTTTGACCAACACTATAGTCAGCAAAGATGAATGGCGATTTGGCAACTGTCAAATGAGTTTCTTCTAAGGAGAATGCAGAGGAAATTAAATATAAAGCCAAACAAAGGTATTTTTCTATTATTTTTTCTTTTAGCTATAACGTATTTATTTCAATCTTTAAGTAAGTATTTTTTGCAACCTTATGAATTACATTCGTAATTCTTGCAAAATATATTAATTTGTATACTAAGATTTCTCTACATGTTAGAGGTGGATTGTCGGTGGTGGCCGAAATTATATTATCACACAATTTAAAGTTTAAAACCTTTTAAACACCATAATAAAAACTTTCCATGAATTATGTTCGTTGTCAGTAATTATACTTTTTTACATTACTAGCTGGACCTGCGATTTCATTCGCATGTTAGTCAAGACTTTTTCCAAAATTAAAGCAGCATAAGTTACTCCTTATTACATCAGCTGCCTATCAGTGAAATTCTTGTCAAAATTGACCTAGCCGTTCCAGAGATTAGCCGAAACCAAACGGATGGACTAAAATAATAAAAAAGTATATTTAGGTATATGTACCGTGTGTGTACATACATATGCATTAAGTGAAAAGCGGTTATTTTAATATTAAATACAGGCACTCCAATTTTATTTATTTATATAGATTTGTTTCATTATTCTTTGTTAATGAAAAAATGATTTTCGATCATGATTGTAGTTCTGTAACTGCAAGCGCCCTATCTACTGCTTCGTTGGTCGAGTCGTTGTAGGCACAACGACTGATCGAGGGAATGTCCAGGCTTCGATTGCCGAGTCGGAAACTATAGGCTTTATATGGCAATACACTCACCCTATATTTCATAGTAAAACGTAAACGTGACTGTTGAAACGTGGGTGTTTAATACATTCTTCTATCTATCTCTACTATTTCTATTCTATCTCTTCGAAGATTAAAGACGTGATAAATTACGTTTCAATTTTATCTTGCAACTATAATAATTAATAGAACTTGCAATATGAAGTCACCTTTTCTCCTCGTGGCGAAAGATGGCGCTAGTTACTGTCTAATGTTACAATAAACGTAATATATAGATAATACAATGGATGAAACACTATAGGAAAATAATATTTGTTGTATATTGAAAAGAATAGAACAAGTAAATTGTAAATCCAATAACTAATTAAGAAAATGTAATAATAATTAACCCATAATTGTAGTGGTAAAAAATAATTACATTTATATAGTCGTGGGTCCATGGTACATACCCGCCTATTTTTGGTTTTATTTAAAGTTGAAATATATTTCAATTTTAAGTTTTTATTTTTATTAAACTTTACGTTGAAACATAAACAATCGTAGTATTTTAAAATCAACAAAACAGTAACGTTTATTCTTATCTTTATGGGCACTTTTTTATCAGCCGTTATTAACTTAACCTTATGACATGCTTTCGAAAAATAATCATATAAAATAGAAAAACACAATGAAAAAATAAATGCAATTCGTTTTACGTACGAAAATAATACTTTTAAAAATAATTAAATCAAAAATTAACAAAAATTCTTTTAAAAAATTCTTGACATGAACTGATAATTAATTTATAAGCATGAACTGGACACCGTTTTTACACATCATCATCATCATTAGCATTGGACTGAGATATCCACTGATGGACATAGGCCCATAGTTTTTGCACATATCATGCAAAATAGGCAGTTAGGACATAAGTATTCAGTCTTTGCTCTCTTATTTGGCGGACACAAAGAGCATCTCTTTCTTTTATTCTTTTCTAATTTCAGGTTTTCTACGTTTGCAGATGATGATGCTGATGTTAGTTGTAGTTTCAGACCTGTAGCAATGGTTGTCCTAAGTTGAGTAGGAAGTCTTTGGCTGTAACATCTTTCTTTCATGTAGGGTTTACACAACATTTTTTTAAGTCCTTTCAAAAACATCATCCTCGTCATCTTCGAGGTCCTTTCGTGTCTGTGGAACTGTAAATCCACTTCTTTATCTTAATAAAAGTCTTCGCTTTCAGACAATTCAAAGTTTGAGTCATGATCACTCGTTAATACAAACTTCTTTTCATTGTCAGAAATCTTATTTTCAGAGTGGGTAGTCGTATCATTATTTCGAGATGTGGGCGAATTTCTACCTATTTCGTCTTCATCATTATCTAATACGTTCAACCACTGCTCTATTATATCATTTCTATTTTTATACATGTGCTTCGGTTTGCAATTTGTAAAATTAATAATCAATATAAACTGAAAAAGTTACGTAACTATAGTGGTGGGTCCCAAGGACCCGCACGCATACCAGTCTTTGTAGTAGCGAGCGAAGCACATCCTTTGCCCTCAGTGTGCTTTGGCATATTTTCGGAAGATACCTAGGAGCGGGAAACGCTGAGACATACGCCATGTTTTTTACAAGCTTTCAAAGATTTAACATGGGTCCACTGGACCTACGACTACAGTTATGGGTTACAGACGAATTCAAAATGACCATATCATAACTATGATAATTAGCGATAAGAAAATTGCCGCATCGTTCTTTAAGGCATGTGAAGTCTGCTAACCCGTTCTTAGCCAACAAGCGAACTAAACCCTGAACCTCTCATTCTGAGAGATAGGCGATTCCAACAGTGGAACGATAAAAGGAAGAAAGAAAAAAATTCGTACCGTATTACCTACACAATTTCTAATTGGGAAAATATTAAGACTGCCTTTACTATTCTATTTTCCACTATTTACTTTGTTTTGGCGAGTCCAACATTCAATTGGCATTTGCTCTGCTGTCGAGCATATCTGTTGGGCGACGAAAATCACAATATTTAACATGACTCATCTGCCTATTAATAAACAATATATGAAAAGAAACCTTACAGTCAGACAGAATCTTATTTCGAAAGATAAATAAATAAATAAAAGACTAATATCAAAAACATATTTTTAACACAACTGCATATATGTATGTAAATAATTAGGTATGGTAGTAGGTAGGTAGGTAATTATACTTATTATTATCTGTAATAACTTCGTAACATAAAGCATATAAAAAAATACAACATTACTGGCATGCAACAATATGTCCAATGTTAAATTAAATTAAAAATACTGATCCACGTAATATATTCGTATTCAATGCTAATAATTATGTTCTTAACTTCATACACAAGGAAAATGTTTTTATTCGTTATTTAATCTACAAAGGCAAGTGGCCACAATATTTTTTTAGAGAACATCAAACATAAAGGCAAGATACATGGACACAGAGACAATACTATAAAATGTGAAAAACACAGACCGACCGGTATTTTTTAATTGGCGCCGACGGCGCACCGTTAGTGCTGTAGGCTATCTTGAAGAGGTTAAAAGACAACATTTTAAACTTTCATTTTGGAAAGGGATTCAAAAAATATACCAAGCTGCAATCTGCTTTAAGAACATGCATGTCTTTTACGAAATCAGCATAATACTGATCTTTTGTCTCGCTTGTAACTGTACAAAACGATAAGACCGACCCCTTGAAGAGCTAACCATAACTTGAAAGAGCCTACGACAAATTTGCAAAGTATTTTTATTTCAAGAGGTGGCCACAAAACCTATAAAATGTGTTGTCATACTGTTACACTAACATTGACATAAATATATGATTGTACATAAAGCAAATTCTATTTGACTAATTACAATTAAATTTATTTTCTTACAATAAAATGTACATGCATTTTACATAAATATTCCTATTTACACAATAAGAATACTTAATCAGTATTAAAAATATTAATTTAACAGCTAAAAAATATGAACATTATATTTTTTAGTATACATTAATATAAAAATATAAGTAATTTATTTTAAGGCACTGACGTGATGTAAATCAGTCTTATAATGAAAATACATTGCCTCTAGTTGCTTCTTAAGCACATGATTCAATGGACGAACAAACCTGTAAGTGAATTAATACATCATGTAATACTGCGTCATCATCATGTAATACTTTAGTTTAGTCTATAGAATTGTCTATGATATTATTAAAATAATCCTGTGTTAGCACATGCAATAAAATAAACACCACACTTATTTATTTAATAAGTCAAATGTCAAATAAAATTTTGGCGGGACCTCTGGGGTATGATTCTTATTATACCCCATTATGAGGCAGTCAAGCGACATAATGTTGATTAACAAAATATAGAATGTCAATGACACTATTCTTTGAATTTTTATCACGGATGGCAAATAATATGCCCACGTCAAACATTATTAATTATTGGGATCTAGTCCTGTTTATCTCCTTCAATGAAATACTAAAACCTGATTAACTCCTATATAGGATGATAATTACAAAAATATTTTAAAGACTATAATTCCTAAACATTAATCATGATACACAATGCTTTCGGACCAGCGTATTTTCGGCGCGTGTTACGCTTTTTTGGCATACGCCAGTAATTTCGGCTTCAATAAAACAAAACGCGGCTCCGCGCGGAAAAGCTCGTTTTGTGTCTGACTCAGTGCGGTGAGAGGGGAAGCATTGTAGGTCGCCGTGTACGAGCGCAGCCGTGCGACAACGCTCGTACGAGTGTAGTGTGCAAAAACGAGGTTCCTTGAATAAAGATCATTATTATAAGCTTGCACGCTGGCCTGAAATTGTGTCTAGCTTGGAAGACATTACATAACAATTGTATACACTATATGTGAAAATTAGATAACAAAAATTACATATTATAGGATATGTTAAGGTATAAAAGGGCAATTACTTTCATTAACATACATATTTAAGCATTTCAAAAGAATTACATAAGAATTTAGTTGTCTACTCTGTTCACAATATGTCAACATAGAAAAACATTAGCAACCTTACTGGCAGTAGTAGTTTAAAATGTACCCATATATGTAATAGTCACTTAAAATAATTATTGTAACAGTGACTATATAAGAACTCCACTTGACCATGTATTATTTTTCGAATACAAGATCTAAAATATATTCTCTTTGCACAAAAGTGGAAAGTATACCATTCATTGGTGCATATATAGTGAAAAAAAGAATTTAAACTTGAAAGCACCGTAGATTCTAATACACATAGCTAATTCCACAAAGTTTAGTAACTGTAATGTGTTTGGACCTCAATTTTTACTTCACAAGTGTGATGGACCCATTCACCACAGTCCACAGTCCAAAAGGATGGATACTAATGTCACCTTCCAACCAGATGGTCTGATGACCTGAAGAAGATGGTTGGATGCTACTGAATTCTGAAGGACCAAGGTGTAACACCAATTAAGGGAGGGTTATGTCCAGCAGTGGACTCCAAAAGTTTGAAGGATGGATGAATGGACTCACTAATGCCAACTACTCTCATACCAACCTAAGCCTTAAACCTTCACTTCTATGTACAGTCAATGCTAACTAAACGCCTTTATATCAATAACTGAACCAACTCACAGTAACACTAGACTAGTTCGTTTACAGATGGCCATGAGCTGCAATAGTTACTGATGGCTACTGCTTGTTTGTTAGCTACTGTCTTTACAAAAAAATCAGAGAACATATTATAGTACATCCACTTCTATGTATAAAGATAGATATTTGGCACTCAGTGCTCTCTGCCTATTCTGTAATGGTCCTAGCGTGTTGATATAATAGTTATTCCTTTGTTATATAGCTGATTTCCTTTTCCGCCTAGGCTTCCCACACACATGGTCCATCATCTGGTAACGTCGGCAGAAGCTGCGTTTGCACTCGTCACAGTTAAATTTCTTAATCTTCAGATGTCTCTCCCGTATATGATTCTGTATGCTCTTCTTTAACATCTCCTTGTTGCAATAATTGCAGATCGCCTTAGAATAAAATGTATAATTGTCAGCACTTAACACTTTGTTTTTTTCTTTCTTGTTCACAGTCTGGCCAGTGTCAGTTGCCAGTGTCTCATTTTTTATTTGTCCGCACTTTTTTATCGTGATAGCATTGTTGTTGACTTTTGTTATCTGTACACACACATCTGTTTTAAGTACCGGTTCATACCAGCTGTCATTGATCAGCCGTTGTGTGTGCAACGGTTCCTTGCTATCAATCTGATTGAAATGGACCCGACGAATATGGTTTAAGAGGATCCGCCTCTCGCAGTAATTGGCGCCGCAAGCGTTACAGGTGAATCTGATCAAGTTGGCCGCCATACTGTCATCGTGGATCCGAAGGTGCGTGATCAAGTTCCTCTTGTCCTTGTACCCGCGGTCGCAGTAGTCACAGATGTATTCGTTCTTGTTTATTCTGTTCAATTTATCATGACCGCTCAAGTGGCGATGATACATGTCGTATCTGTAGTAAGTTTTCAAGCAATATCGACATTCGAACCTCGGTTTCACGGCTCTGTGCAAATACAAATGCGATTTGATGTTGTATGAACCGCCAATTATTGTTTTATTGCAGATATTACAGCGGTTCTTCCTTTTGTGTGAGCGTTCCACGTTTTTATTTGTCATTTTCGTTTTATTTAACTTAAGTAAATCCCCTTCGGGGATTACAGGCGTGGTGTTACGCTTTTTATTTAAATTAAATGCGTCACGAATGCATATGCTTGATTCATTTACACATTAAAATAAAAGTACCTAATCAATAAAAATAATAGTGTTAACCAGGAATTTTTTTGAATTGTTCTATTTCTAAAGGAAATAAAAATAAATAGAACTAAAAGTGACACGAAAACAAAAAGTGACATTAGGACATTTCACGAGTATGTTTGTCAATTTCCTTTTTTTATTTCTATGGCGTTGAGTATACTGTTTCTGCCAGTATATAATTTTGCATTGAAAATATTCATTTACAATGATGGTATTAACTTTAACAGCAATAGTAGTGAGTATTGACTGCCTCATTGGTCGAGTGGTTGCAAGTGCGACTGCCGATCAGGAGGTCCTGGGTTCGGGTACTACTGGATTTTTTAATCTAAAGTTTCTCGTAGTGACTACAAGTTTGGGTCTGTGCCCGGTACACCGGGTTTTATATATCAATAGGCGCACCACCTATTCTATTGCAAAGCTTATACATAATCGGCCGATCCCAAGAAGATGGCAAGGTAAAGGTAGGAAAATAACGATGGCTTAGTGTTATTATCAAACAAGAGAGCTTTTTACATACGGCGGAGTCAGATTTGTACGGTTTTCTAACGTTTTAGGCACAGTATGTAAACGTTAGGTACAGTATTAAATTGTTCAAACGTTACACATGAAGGCCGACCAGTACACATCTGTATTGAATGTTGACAATACAGTGGTTTGTTAAAAGAAAATCATTTTGGATAGATTTAATAGACTGCTTCGTTAGTCTAGTAGTTGCAAGGTGTCTGCTCAACGAGATGTAACGATTCGATTCTCGAGCCGGGTACTACCGAGATTTCTTCGAGATTTTTCGAATTTCTAGGAAACGGTGAACCGAAGAACATAACAGGTGAATCATTTAAATCTACTACACTCCACGGCCTATTCCTGTCTTTTATCTTGCTTAGCTACATACCAGCCAACCAAGTTTTAAGTGTTTCTAAATCAGTTAGAAACCTACTATTAGACAAATGTATAATGACTTTTCCCTTTCTTCCAAATAACCTTCGAACTAACAACAATTTTTATTTTTTTGTATAGTTTTTCCAATAATCATATAAGCCGCTGAGGAATACTACCTGTTCCAGCGACATTTCAATCACAGCTACTTAGTGTGAACAAGGTAAATGTCGAGCAATGTCGCATAGGTATGCCATGCAGCGTCAGAGTCAGAGTCCCCTTGTCATAACGTGACTTTAATAGATGATATGGAAAGTAATTTTGCTATTCCATAATAAATGGCGCTACTGGTGCAGGTGACAAGAAAGACTAAGGCTTGCCTAATTTGATCAAATATTACTAGCCATTCTCTCAGCTTCTTTCTACTAGTGGATGTCTAGAGGTGCCGCGGGCTAAGTACTATCCATACGCGGTAAACTCTCCTTAGAGCAGGAGGAAGCATCAACGGATTGCTTCTATGGATTTTCAAAGAGTGGAATTGCTTATCGGCACACACTTTTTTAATTTCCTCAACTTGGAAAACAAGAGTAAATATGTATTTATTGGGAAAAAATGCTAAATCGGCTATCATCAGGACTTACGTTAGATTGTTATCAAAACTAAACCTACTGTTATAGAAAAATTAACTTTACTGGACTGATGTAATCATTATTATAATGCAGATGTAGTGACTTAATTAATAAATGAGGTTGAAATAAAATCCAGGTGTTCCTGTATTGCTCCAGCCATCAGTAAGTATGGCATTGATGGATTTTAATAAAAATAAACAGTCTCTTAATAAACATTTTAAATGTTTTCTGATTATAACTGATAATTTATAGTGCACGAAAAATGAAATACGACCAGTCTGTGAGTATAAATATATGTGGCACTCTACACTTTCTACATACCGAATAATAGACCTGGCAGGGTTATATATTTATATATACAGATTAGAGGTTAATCATTTATTAAGCATTGTTTCTGGACATTATTAGCAGTGGCAGCCCACCAATGATGTTTTGTACTATGGCGGAGCGCGGGTCAGAGCGTGGGCGACGACGGGTGCTGGGGGCTGGCAGCACGCGGAAACGACTCAGCAGCGCACACACTCCTGCCAACGACTGGTTTAAGCCGAGCCGTTCACCTGTAAGAAAATATTAAAAATAAGTTTATTGCTTTTTTATTTTTCAGTAGGGTAATGCTGCCAATAATGTTATCGGAGAGGCATATGTCCAGCAGTGGACGGAAGTAGGCCGGTGATGGTAATGATGATGATGATGAATCTTGCCAGTGTTTTTGGAACATAGCATCACAAGGACGTTATAAAGTTTTTTTTACATTTTTTCAATATTATTAAGAAGTAACATCACGCCTGTAATGCCCGAACAGGTAGGCAAAAGAGTGTAGTACACTCCCACGATTCACCAGTTACGTTTACGTACCATGAAATAGATTCAATATTATTATTTTTCAAAATGTTTAGTAATAATAGTAATATTCATTATGTAACTTAGATTAATGTGCAAAAGACTTTAGTGCTTTGATTTTACTGAAGACAAATTGAAAGTTTAGTTTAGGTTTAGTATAATAATGAACGTATTTTTCTTAATATTCATTTTTACCCTATTTAAAATTACTTTTACAGACTAGACACATTATTTATCCATAAAAATTAATTGAATTCTCTGTTTTTTTTTGTTCCAGGAAATCTTTTTTGTCAACTGTATATAGCAATAGGCTCACCACCTATTCCATGGGACTTAACGTAACTGGTGAAACGTGGGAGTCTTCTGCATTCCTCTGCCTACCTCTTCGGGGATTACAGGCGTGATGTTACGTTATTTCTTATGTATAATATGGTTTTCATGTAAATGACTGATGTTGTATGAAAAATAAAGATCTTTAAACCGAATGTTGGTACTGTTTTTATAAAGTATAGGTACTACAAGAACGTAATATTTGTTGCATTGTACAAGGAGAGCGCTTCGATCGTCCAATTAGTAGTACTACAGAATGTCGTTCAAACTACTCTTATGAGTATTGATTAACCCGTTGGTCTAGTCTAGTGGTTTTTGAACCTTGATGACTAAGCCGAGAGTTGTGGGTTGGTTCCCACACAACAATAATAAATATTTGTCTGGTATTTTCGAATACCTATACCACTGTATGATACCAATAATTGTAGATATTCGTACCTTATTATTGTATTATGAACACGAGTCTCCGTTTTATGGCTTGCTGTGAAAATGTATAGATAATTATAATTAGAAATTTATATTTTCATATTATTCAAAATCCAGAGTGGATAAGACTTTCCATTAGACATTAATGTAAAAGATCAAAAAAAGGTAATGATTAAAAATGTTTTTGTAAATGTATACTTAATCAAAATAATCGTAATACAATTTTTAAAATATGAACATAACATCACACGTGTATATCCCCCAGAAGGCCCGCAGAGGATTGTAGTAGGTACACTAATACTACTCAGCTTTTACTTTATACATATGTCCCCCTATAGAATAGATGATGGACCTATTGACATGCACAGTGCTTAAATCAAGACTCCGAGCTACTAACATTAAACATGGGAAATAACATTGAGAAACACGTTCTTAATCAGTTGGAGGGGCGCGACCGCCGTGCGCCGTCGTGCTCATTAGCATCGTGCTGATTAGAGCACTCATTCGACGCACGCGTGCTAACTTGTATACACGGTGTAGTTTGCTCTCGTGCTCACAACATGTTCTTCATTTGCATTGTTTATTATTTGCCAAATTATTTGTTACACTGCATTCCTTGTGATTGCATCCAAATGAAATATAAAAAACTCAGTTCGGTTTTAAACCGAAGAGCGCTCCATTTCGCTTATTAGAATTTAGATGTGTTTGACTCCTGAATCATATCCTACAATGCAATTTATCATATTTGTTGAACAATGTACTGCTTCGTTGATCGTACAGTTGTATGTGCGACCTCTACTCTAGAGGCCCTGGGTTCAATCCCCGGGTCGAGCAAAATGTTATTGGTATTTGTTAACTTGAAATCCCACGTGTTTGCAAGGAGTTACAATTTTCGTCCGGTGTATGGCAATAGGCAGACTCCCTGTTCCATGGTGGGACATATAACATTATTGGTGAATCGTGGAAGTGTGCTACACTCCTTAGTCTACCCCTTGGGAAAAATACAGGCATCATGTTATGTTAGTCAATTGGCAGTGAACTTCGAGTTGCCAAGTGAGTGACGAAGGAGCAAATGGCGCAGCGCTGCCTTAGGCAAATTAAATTATATTTGACGAGGGTTACGATAAGGCCACTATTTTATATGTGATGTTGCAAAATCAACTCCACGTTAAGGCATCTATGTTAATCATAATCATTGCTTTGACACAGGTTAGTGTAACTTGTTTAAATGAAGTAAACCTAATATGTAAATGGTTTCTAGGCGACATCGGGCAAAATAAATAAACTTCGTAGAGTTAACGAGGCCCGAGGGACATTATAATTAAGACCTCAATGGACACGCGGCGCTGTACACGAATTGTCTACAAAGTAATCTGGATTATAATATTTTTTCTGTTAAGATGAACTCAATATGTGCAGCACTACAATGCAATGCAATGTCTCAAATAACTGCGTAACAGTGTTTAAATTTTACATAGATTGCAGAAAAATCGAATTTCGGAACATCTAGAACTCAACTACTTTGCTATTATTTCTTGCAATTAAAATAAATACTTTTTTCCTATTCTCTTGCTTAATTTTCACTTAATTTTTTTAGTAAATCATATACTTAAAATATGTATTTCTTCTGATCTTCTTACACCGTCATTTAGTTTTAATTGTCTTTCACAAATATTTCCTATGCGAGACAAAACTGTCAGCTCTGTTACATATTTTTCAAAAGTAATTAACCATTCTCTTCATGCTGACTTTCTAGCGTTTAGTTTTTTAATGTTTTCCTTCGTCGTTAAAGAAAAGAATAGTTAATTTTAAAACCTATAATTTTTCTACAAAAACCTAAGACACGTTATGACTGCTATAATATTGTTAGAATAAATTAAATATGAACTTATTAAAATAATGTTACATGATTTTAGCAGTGATAGCCTAGTGGTTAAGAATTCAGCCCCTCACTCCGGGGGTGGTATTGGGTTCTAATCCTTGGCGCGCAACTCTGGTGAAGGTAAGCATCGTGAGGAATTCTACACACCTTAGAATTAACAAAACAAAGAAATACAAAATTTCTAAGGTGAAAAATGTGAAGTCTGCAAACCCGCACTTGGCCAGCGTGGCAGACTATGTCCTTAATATAAGAGGAGACCCATAATCCAACAGTGGAATTATAATAGGTCGATTAATTATTATTATTATTGTTTTATAAGCACAAATATTTTGTAACAGAAACTTCGAAACCCTTATCAAGATTACAATCTTAATCTAATTATCTTTCTGCTCAATAGGAA
>DWDT01003443.1:0-12296 GCA_018245595.1 Microceris scylla | reverse complement strand
GCTTCGCTGTGGCACATATCCAAAGCGACAGTGACCAGTTCTCATCAGGTAGCCCGTCTGCCAAGCTTTATAAAAAATATACGATTCTATGACTATGACGTGCAGTGTTTTTTGTGTATTCTTTATTGAAATAGTTGTTTATTGGAATAGTGTTTCTATAGTACAATCGCGACAATACAATCGCGTGTATACCTGTGAATGAAGAACGGTAATTGCATTTAATACCGCACAATGTGACAGGCATTAAATATTAACAAACTTCGCGTTGTCCTATTATCTACTAACAGTTTACATCGCTCTTGTCATTACTTAATAAGCGATGTCAATAGTTGCTTTCACGGTAGAGATGGCAGTAAAAAATCAACGACCTTAAGACATTATATGCATTTCAAAAAATAGTATCTTAGACAATGTAAACGTAAAAATATTTGGTATTTCATGCTCTCTGCGTACCCTTTAAGCCACCCGGCGTTATGATATAATAATAATAATAACTATTTAATCTCACCAAAAACAATTCAAACTACAATAGAATTCTAAGTCTGTAACTAATGCAATTCTTATCAGATAGAGTCCAATTTTAATACTACCAATGTTGTTATGAAAAAGCATAAAACTTGAACTTGAGATAAATAATCACTAATGCGTATGAAACGAAATAGCCACTGAGTCGTATTCGGTATTATAATGAATCGCAATTAAAAAATTCCAGACATTCTCACTAAATTAATTAATATACTACCAACGCACATTATTATTGCTGTACTGTTCGAAGACTGTACTTACATATTCATACTACTCCAATTGTATACGAAATAAGCTATACAAGCTACCAGTGGCGCCACAAACTTTGGTGCGGAAATTTATAATATAATTAAGTAATCATATTCTTGATGGGAACATAATGCCTGTATATTACTGAAGCGATCCGACAAGTATAGGGTATGTTCTGCGTCCTATGGGATAGGGGTTGATAAATATCATATAAGTATAACAATCATGACAGTTCAGTATATTGGCAAAAATTCACATACAGGGCAGCGCGTGTGTTATGCGGGTAGATAGCACATTTCGCGGCCATTCACGCTTTCCCGCGCAGCGGCCGGCGCTGTCGCTGCTAATTATACACGAAAATTACGCGGTTGAAAAAAACATATCGTGTGTGCGCTTGCGCTGTTAAATCTATTTAATTATTGGCCCGTACGACAGATTACGAATCTTTACACAGCTTCGGCATCACGTACATTGAAATTATTCATTTGTTTATTTTGTCCCTTTCTTTTCTTGTTTTAAACCACCTACCAGCTGATAATGCGGCCATCGCCAAAGATTGATAATAAAGATAGCTTCTTAGACGTCACATTTATCCATTGTAAAATCGTTAAACAGTTAATAAATAAATGATTTTGAACTGTTGTCTGTGGATAGTCGATCTTTAAATCTCTTATGTCATGGTTTCGTTGGTTATTTATACTCGCTGCTGTGCTTTGATTACTAGATAATAAGTGAAATTTGCAAAATAATATAATTACATGTAATACAAATTAAGTATTTAAATTAGAAATACTTCTTTGAAGCATGTAGTTATCTTATGCATCTGCTGTACTTACCCCTTGATATTGATAATATCCCTGGACCATAATGTAATCTATCCGTTTATTAAATAAACCATTCTTAAGCGACATTATTCGAAGAAATCATTTAACACTATTTTGTTCTGTAAACTATAAAATTTCATACATTAACTGTGAAAGAAATAGAACAGAAAGTCGTGCATACGGTATTTCAACATTCAAATAATTTTCATACCGTGTTACCATATACCGTACAATACCGTATTCAAATAATTTCATAAGATGTAAATTATATTTCTCATTGGTTTTACTTCGCCATGTGTTGTATAACAGAAATAAAAACAATTTTCTTTCTCTCTTTTATTAAAGATAATTTTACTACTCTTTCACAATAGTCTTATTTATGTATCTGTGTGTTTTGTATGTATTTGTATACTACATGTATAAATAATGTTGTGTGTATAAAATTTACGAACATTAAAGATTGTTCCCTGTTGTATTCGTAACGATGTGTAACATACAATACGTTTTCCGCTGCGTTCACAATTAACATGATTGTAATGTTATGTAACAAAGGTAGCGTTCAAGGCATTAAGTTACGTTCACATTTAACGCGTTGGCAGAATCGAACCTACACATCAAGTATGCACATAACCGTGTATCTATGTTAATCCTTTGCACATCATCCAATGAAATCATAAACATATACAAAACGTATAACCTAATAAAATATAGTCATAAATACTATTAATAACATTTGAATGAATAACATCTACTTTATTATTATGAATATCTTTGTACGTGAGCATATATACGTCAATATTAAAATTAAATATAAAAGAGTAAATATTATAATAAAATAGAAACAGATTTTTAACAACTAAATCTATTCAAAGAAAGCGCCTCAGAATTTGCTGACGCGTGACCGTGACGTCACTCCGTGCTCCATTATTTATTATCCACAAATAAATTTATCAACCATTTATTAAAATGTAAACGTTTCGATTTTTGCAGATACAACCAAAGCCCGCTACGAATGGCGTCGTCAGCACGAAGGAGCGAGAGCGCATAGCCGAACGCGAATCCAGGGAGGTCAGGCGGGAAGAGAACAGAGAGACCAGAGAGTCGAGAGAATCGCGAGAGTCGAGAGAATCGCGCGAGTCCCGAGAATCACGCGACATGCGAGACCTGAGGAACTCCAGGGATGAGACAGAGCACATCGAGAGGCGAGCACAAACGAAATCACCAGCGCCGCGAGAGAGAGAGAGAGACAGAGATAGGGAGATCCGGGATGAGAGAAGAGAACAGTCGACGCCTCAACACGATGGAAGACATCCGCTGCTGCAGTTTGCTGTCGATCACTTCAGGCAGAGTCCAGAGTAAGTACAATTTTTAATAAACGTATACTAACATTTTTGTCATCAAAACACTGGTGTAGAAAAGAAACATATGTTACATAAACAAATGTCACAGTACTAAACGTGAATTACAAAATTTTTCCCCAAATAAATACGACACTTATACAAAGAGCGTATAAGCCTAAAATGGACCTGAAAAATATTTTATAAAAACGAAGAGCTTCGTTAGGATTTGCTGCTAAACGGCAGAGTTTTCATTGTCGTATTCCAACTTATTGTTCTTGTAACCCCTTTTCCCCTTCGTTGAGTGCCAGTCTCTCCCGCAACCGCGGGAGGCCTGACCTGTTCTTTATAATTTTCTCTTGTTATCCCAGGTGGGGAAGAAGTGTATTACACTTCCACATGTCAATACTTATGTTTACGTCACAACATGGAGTAGGGGATGAATCTAATGCCATACACCGGGAACAGGTCCAAACTCCAAGCCGCTAGTAAAAAATCTGGGACAAAAAATCTAATAGTACCCGATCCAGTAATCGAACCCAGGAACAGCAGTTGCGCTTGCACCCGAACAGCAGTTGCGCTTGCACCCATTCCCTCAATGAGCCAGTCTGTTCTTGTTGAGATATTATTAAAAGTGCTACGAACACCACAGTCACCTGTATGAGCCATTAGTATAAGGTGCTCCTCTATTGTGTATCAGAATGTATGAATAATGATGCAATCATTGAAGCGCAGAATTACGTTCGCACTGATCCACTTTTCAAACTAAATTGGCCAATACTGTTATATAATGTATACACTACATTAACATTTATTCATGTGTTCATATTTTGGTTAAAAAGGAAACATTTACTCTCCAAGAAATCTTACAGTTCATTAAATTATCTCTCAAACATGTTCCTGTTTATAACTGTAAAAAAAACTAACATTTATGTAATTATCTTGCATAATTTGTTACCTTTATTATATTGAATATAGAATTTAGTTCAAACTACCACCACTACACACATGTTATTTAAAACTGACTTTGATCATTATATAATTGTATTGGAAAATAAATACTACATGTTCAGGTGTCTATGGTGAAGATGGAACTTACAGGTAGCGCCTGGCACTCTACATACGGCAACAAAACGCATTTTAACATGTTGCTATCTCTATCTAACACGATTTTTTTTATTCTTATTATTTGCGCAATACAAAAGCTCAAGCTTACTATTTTTTTATCATAAAATGTAAACACGTATATTATAAACATCTTTAATTTGATCTTTGAGTGACTTGACTGCCTCGTTGGTCGAGTTGTTGCAAGTGCGACTGCCGATCGGGAGGTATTGAGTTCAAATCCTGGTTCGGGTTCTACTGGATTTTTCTAATTTGGAATTTCTAGTAATGACTCGGAGTCTGGATGTGTGCCTGGTGTACGATAATAGGGTTATCACCTATTCCATGGTACTTTAACGTAACTGGTAAGATGTAGGAGTGTACTACACTCCTCTGCCTTCCTCTTGGGGGATTATAGTCGTGATATTACGTTTATTATGAACTATTAATAAACGTCAAATAAAAATTCAAATTATAGTATTCATCGTCCTTACATAAAAAGCAGAAAAAAGAATTAGACGTACAGATTGGAACAAAGAACAATCTTTGCAGCTATTTATCGTGGTATTCGACTGTGTGATATGCGAACAGATTTAAACAGTAGGGGTTTTACCTTAACCCTCAGTGACTCACTGATGACAGTAAGTCACATGACTCAAGGGTAATTTTGGTAGGTCTAGGCCGCGTAGCAAAATATTTATCAGTAGATATAACAAACGTAGCTTAACGTCTACGGACCGTCGAAAAGATCAAACAATGCAACCCACGAACCTGTCATTTCCTGACATCAAGGTAACCGTTTGACAGTTGTTTATTTAAAATTTCGTTTGAATAGCTGTCTTGAATAGCTGATTGTGACTGTCCAGGGCGGGACTCAAACAAAGCTGCGCTATTTTAATCATTGTATTTACACTGGGTCGCCGACCCGCACTTGGCCAGCGTAGCAGACTATGGCCTAAGCCTCTCAGTGTGAGAGGAGACCCATATTCCAACAGTGGAATGATAAATGGGTAGATTATTGCACTTAAACTGCTATTCGTAACTAAAGAAGTTCTGTCGAAAAAATTAACATCTAATTTATTGTTACCTCTCGAAATAAGAAAATATGTGGATTTAAATATGACTTTAATTTTGTATTGGATACGTCGATAATCTGAAGTCTCCCTTACATGGAAACTGTAGGTATATACACGTTCACAAGTGTTCGATTGTATTAATTGTAATGAGATTTTAATTAAAATAGTTACGTTCTTACATTGTGTTATACAGCATGGGGAAAAACACCCGTGGATCGTTACATTTGCATTCAATGTGAAATTACTGTGTTCTACGAATTACTACTGTTCAACTACTCCTATTCCGGAACAATTCTATAGGGTTGTCACTTCGACTTTCTTTGCTTTGTTTATTTTTATTCGACTTATCGAACTTATGCAATATACAGAAGGTTGTTTTAGTACCTCTTTTTTCTACAACATAAACTTATTAATTATGAGGTCCTTGAGTAACCTCTACACTGTATTCCGTATTATCTTATTAATAAAATGTTGGGTATACAAATTAATTTAACTTAATGATCCAAGATAAAATGATAATCCTTGTGCTTGATGATTTGTGGGCTCGCGCGATCGCCTGATCGCTGCCGAATGTATTGACTTACGTTACGACAATCGATTATTAAAGTTATGTAATATCACGCGGCTCCTGTGAATAGTTGACGACGCAAAATGCACGTAATACCTCATACATATATATACATATTATTTTTATGTGTTGGCATTTTTCCGTAAAGGCTGAGAGTGCTGTGTACATCACAGTTTTCTCATTACCATCATCAATATCAACAGGTATAACTATACCCATCTTCTCGTATGATGAGGCCGTTGAAGTCCACACACCACAGTCCACCAGCTGCTCATGTATGACTTAGTAGATGTTGCGTGACTTCTTTTATTCGAGGTCAGGGATAGTTTTATTGCTGTTACATCACGACAAAGTACCTACGCTCCAATTTCCACGGTATAATGGGTGCCTATCAGTCTTGATCTCGCGTCTAACGATATGTAACTATCGCTCTGAGGTTACTCTTGACGCCTGCAATGACACGGAATTAACTAATAGAATACAATGCTATGTAATATTTTGTTTCGGGTCATCAAGTTATTAAATTCAGTTCACTAGTTACTAATTAAATTAATTATTATGTGACGAAACACTTGTGTAAATGACTGTGCTCTTCGTTGTTAACGTATGTACTTGTATATCTATTTTAACTGTATATGTATATACATTTTATTTACAGTTTTTCCTCAAAACAAAGGCTATATTGGCAAGTTCGCGTATCAGTGATTAGCGAATCTAACTACTGCGCCGAAAGCTTGTAAATTCTGCTCCCTTTCGGAATAAATATGTATATGTGTTGTATTCATGTACTCGTGTACATGTGTTTTTTCTGTGGTTAAATAAATGCGATGGGGGTAGGTGGACATGTCCCGAGATATTAAAATGAAATATGTCAAAAAAGCATGTATCTAGGATATAGAAAAGTCACTTTATTACACATCTAATTCTGTGTAATAACTATATTCACGTGTGATATTTCCCATTTTAAACGCATATTTTTCCCTGAAAGTGGACAAAATTAGTTAGACGCCGAGCGGAAGAGCTGACTCTACCACTCACCTCAATGTGCCTCACTCGTTGCTCGTAACAATTATATTCCCAGTAGCTATGAAAGCAACTCACAATATATCTTTATGTACATCTCGACTTATTACACTGTGCAATCACCGGCCAATATTACACTATTATGTTTGTGTGTGTCTAAAAATGATTTTCGTAATGAGATTGAACACGATTAGCCAACAGTTTTGTCAGCTGTCGGCTTTGTGAATACAATGCATAATAAAAGTTCTTCGGGAAAAAAGACGCGCAGCCCTGTCAGTTGGGGTCGACGCTGCGTTGGCGCGGAACGCCAGTGAGTTCGCGACGTGGGACTCATCGCAGTGTTCGCGACGCGCTCGGCTCGCTGCCTCACAGCGGCCATGCCTTGTATCAACTTAGCGCGATTCAAACGTCGAATGCAAGTATTCGAATTTTTATTGTTCCAATTGGTTGATTCTTTTGTGATTTATTGTTCCAATTAGTTGATGTCTTTGTGATTTACGATTCCAATTGTTTTATTTCTTTGTGATTTATTGTTCCAATCCGTTGGTTTCTTTGTGATTTATTGTTCCTGTTGACTTATTTGTAATTTTTTGTCTCTATTGATTGGTTTATCTGTGAAGTGCGATAATATGATTAGCTGATGTCGGATACATTGTATTCAAACCTCAGTTATTCTTTATAGGCAGTTGTTCAAAGTCTAATCGTTAAACGTTTGCTGATGTCATTTATTTTAATTTGGAATTTTTGTTTTTATTTTTTAATCTTAATAGCGGTGTTATTAATATCTTTAGCATGATGTAAATTGATGCTTAGGTAAATGGCGCTGTGATATTTTAGGATTTGTATATTTTGCGCATTATTCAGGAACAATTCTAATTTTTGCAATTTTCCAATATTAGAATATATTTTTTAAATTTTGTTTTATTTTCGTGTACCTCGAAAAATTTTTGTTAATTACTTCATAACGACATTTTTACGGGGTAGTTTAGAAAGTTCACTGAAGTTTTAAATCAGTTGTCATAATGGTACACAGAGACATTTGTGATAATAATGTTTTAGACAAGTTGAATATTGGTTTAGTAGCATACATATTTAATTATTGATTGAAATAAAAAAAGGCCACCTATAGTATCATTCAACTGTAGATATGTGAACTTCGGGACTGCAAAAATTATAATAGTCAATATAAAGGTTATTTAAATGCCTATCAATTACTTTATTTATTACTTCCTACTCAATAAATTCCATTTTAAGTGACAATAAGTAAGTGACAATAAGCGGCGTAAATGGATAGGCACGCGATGTAACGCACGTGACTGTTCCAATGTCACAGTAATATAATTCCTATATAATGTCACCGCAATAACCACATAATGCTTACATGCCTAATGTCTACGCAATAACCATAGCCGCGCTATGTAAACAAAACGCGTGCCGGAACCGCATGCAAAATTATACCAAAATAATTGCTTCCTAAGTTGCGATACTTTCGCCGATCGACGGGACTCGTTCGACCGAACCGAGCACTTAGTTGCCGGTTAGGACCGATAACGGTCGTGCGATGTCGATGTCGGGCGCTCACACCGACGGCGACGGCGCCGACCGGGCCGACATGTCCGGCGACAGCCTATCCGAAGGCGACGCCTCTTGCCACGATGGTGGCGAAGCCAACCAATACCTGTAAGATTCTTCACGTAATTCTTCATGTGGTTCTACGTGTGATTCTTCTCTTAGTTGTCTGGTGAAAACGGAATTGTGTATATAAACAGTGTCAAGGTGTTTGTCGCGAATTTCGAATGTAATAATGCAATCAATGTCATTGAGCGTTCGGTGTTTTTATGAATGTAAATGGTCGGGTTGATTTGAATAAAATTTAAATTAATTTATTGTTATGTGTTAATAAATATAATATGTCATTATAGACCTAACGGTTACAAGAATAATGGGTGAATAGCTTAACATCATTTTTAGTTAGGATTACTTTTGTCTTATAAATAACTTTTTTCACTTCGCCTTTCTATAGTTTCAGGCTCGGAGTTTTTCTCTTTGTGTTTCTTAATAATAAATTTTAACAAGGTGCGCTCGTGAACAATGCCGGTTTCCCCTTCGTAAAATGCGATGTTTAAGTAACCATTGTTTTAATGAAAGCGGCGATGTTATGATACGTACGTGCATTCTTCGTAACATTTTTCGTGAAGCCTGCCTCTCGTAATACGCACAACTTCCTGCTCGATGCGTCGCGTTATATAATACTTCGTGTACTTTAATGACTGTCTTTAATGTGTTACTCGTATAATGGGTTTCATATCCTTTTATTTATTTTTAATGTGTCATAAATGTCGAACTTCTCGTCTGCAAGGAAAGAAATATCTGGCTCTGGATCGTCTCAGCCTACTCCGTAAGAGACCTGGCGTGTGATGTAATAATAATAACGATTATTGTTTGTTTATATTTTTGTTTCCGAATGTACAAAAAGAAAACGTATGTAAATGTACGTAATTTATGCGTTATAAACATTACGTATTTGCACCAAAAGTGAACTCGGATTAAAGTATCACATTCGATTACGTGATGCATTTAATTTTTGCATAATTTCGTAATTCATATAGCAATGAGTGAAATTAGAATAATATCTCGCTAATTAATATATACCTTATTTATAGGTAGAAGGACTAATTATTTCAAGGTTATTGAATCAATAGGAAGCATTCAGAGTCGAAAACTTTTAAACAGTGCAAAATCCTTCAAGTTTCGAAATCAAAAACTAAACTATTACAATGAAATCCAATAAAAAAGCAGTAATAGTCTAGTGGCTTAAATTTCTCTCCAACTCCGATGACATGATGGCCAGTGCTGAAGCGCAGCTTTTTATAAATGTGTCTTTTAAGATTATATATCACTTGCTGTATAGGTGAAGGAGAATATTTTATGCAAGTCTGCACTTCTTAGAGTTCTCCATAATGTTCTGAAGGTTGAGCCTAGGATGCCGACCGGCACTTGGCCATCATAGCAGGTTATAGCCTTAGCCTTTCTCATTATCAGTATCTCCTAAATCAAGCACACCTTCCCTCCCTCTGTAACGCATAGGTTACTTAGAAGATATTGCTCCTTGAGAGATAAGCCCGCCTGTTGCATGCTCCTTTTTTTATTTTTTCTCGTTGAGTTTTAGTCTGCAATGAAGAATTTTATATTGCATTCTTAGAAGAGATCGGTTTTAAAAAATGGACCCCTAAAAGGGTTGATGATGATTTAAAATCAACTGATAATTCACAGTCACCCGCGCACGTGACCACGCTGTTTGTCTGTCTATGCACAGATTGTATTGGTGTTTTATTAGCAAATCGTCCACGGTTTATTATGGCGGCATTTACAACCGTTTCACAATTAACATAATATTTGCATTAGTATTTAAAAATCTATAGGCACTAGAAATCATAAAAGACATAAAATTAGTAAAATATCGACAGATTAACATGTAGAGAGAAATCTTCGTACCCCTGTTTAAAAATATTGGACGAAGGAATGTGAGATTTGGCATATTTCAAGTTTGTAAAGAAAATGAGTGCAGAAAACTAAAGCTTTATAATTATAATGTATTGTTTTAAAAGTACAATAGTGAATTCAATTTAAATTCAACCTTGAAATTACAATAGAATCGGGTATCAAAATTAGAAGTCTAAAATGAAGTCTAGTGTAAAAACGCATTGGACTAATTAATTTTATTTCTAATTAAATGTCAAATCCATCTATGTGCAGTTGTTAAATAAGTTTTGTATTAATTAATTATAATGTAATAAAAATATATTAAATCATTGAATGTATATTATGTAAATTCCAATTCCTAATTTTTTTTCTGTCACGAATTTCTAGTAGGGGCTTGGAGTATACATATTATGTAGATACGTGTTCGATGTATGTACTCGTATGGTAATGGGTTCGCCAATTATTCCATAATGGAACCGAAACGTAACTAGTAAAACTACACTATTCTGCGTAACTCTTCGGGGGGATGCAGGCGTGAGGTTACATGGTACACTTTATAGATAGAAAAAAAGTTTCATTAACTTAACAATATTTAATAAGTTTGTCTACCGACATTTTAATTGGCATAAAAATAATACAAAATAGTCATAGCAGCAGAAGTGAAATCCTATGATATTTGCTGGGATTCCAAGTAATGTCTTGTAGAGAATCATGTTCTGTACAATTGCAGTGTTTGTCTCCTGCAGCATTCTTAGTGCGAACGTCAGTATCGTGGAGAAGATAATCGCAGTGAAAAGCGAGGCGCCTCAGGCAAGGAGTGCTAAAACGTTTTCCGGTACCGTCGCACACAAACAATAGGTCTTTAGCGCGAGACGTGACTTTTATCGTCTTTTAGAATCGTGTTAGGTCAATGGTGGTCATCACAACTGGTACTCCGCCGACTATTGGTGGTTTCCGAAAGCACTACAAATACTCAGCGAAGCCGTCAAACAATATAATGCGACCCGCTCTTGCCAACGGCGTCAAGAAATTCATTTGAATAACGAACGATCTGTTAACGATATTGTAACGGTGGTTTTAGGATGATGGTGATAATTGGAATTTGTGATAACCAATGTCTGCTGCCTGTCTAGCTAAATAGACGTTTATGTGTGTGTTTAAGAGTATGTGTACGTGTGTGTCTTTATATACATTGTCTAAATTAAATTAAAATTAAGTAAAATTCAGTATCATATTAAACACCAATCTTTATCGACGATCATTAACGGGCGCCTATGTACAGCAGGGAACTAAACAAAGCTTATGATCATGTGGTGATGATGATTGAATGAAATCGTGTGCTATAACTGTTTCAATCATCGAATCCATCAAATTCAACTATTTTACATTTAAAATAAAAGCTGACGAATATATTAGTGGTATAATATGTGTTATATTCTCTTTGTGTTACAGTTTATCACTATTCATTAATCTTGGGACCTGTTACCACATATTCAAAATATTTATTTTTAATCGTCATAATTAACCACCGATTAACTTATGAATATTGGGAATTATACCGGCCAATAATATTGTTTCATTTTAATTTATTTTAACGGTAATTAGCTTTGGGCGATTTGTTGATTTTTTATCGTTGTAAATCATGAAGGACTTGTAAAGTATATTATGAATAATAAATCTTAAAGCATCTCTGCATATGGCCATTTAAACCGAAAGAATTGATTTGAATTTGATTCGAGCTCATTACCCCGGTACAATAGTCAATTTCACTAACCATGAACCAACGTCTTCATTATCATCATCATTATCAGCCTACTCTCGTCCACTGCTGGACATAGGCCTGTTCAATAGCACGTCACTGAGCTCGAGCTTCAGCTCTTCTCATTCAACCACTGCCAGCCATTTTGCGTATACCGTCACTCCACGTAGCTGGAGGGCCTGTTACGCTACGTTTGCCAAGTCGTGGTCTCCACACCAACACGTCTGCTCCAGCGGCTATCGAACCAACGTGTCATACATTTAAATTAATTATTTAAAACAAGCGTCATATATAAATACACGTGTATTTAAGGACTTGAAATTAATTCTTTATGGTGAGTTATAAACG
>DWDT01003442.1:0-12297 GCA_018245595.1 Microceris scylla | reverse complement strand
TGAGCGTGGGTCGCTCTCTTACCACGCGGTCTAGCGACCTGAAGAAGACAGCGGGGACGGGGTACTGCTGGATTTGGAAGACAGAATCGGAAGGAGCGGTGTCGATCAGGGGAAGCCTAGATCCAGCAGTGGACGTCCAAGGGCAAATGGATAGATGTGGATAAACATAATATATTGTCATATTTCTAATGCGGTTCAATATTCGATGTTCGCTTTCAAATTTGACCTTTGGACGAGCTTTGAACTCCAACAGGCTCTGGAGAAGAACGCTGGCAGTAAAGAAAATTCCAATATATACGAATTCTTTTAGTATTATTAATTTTATATCGAACGCTACACTCTTTGCGAGGCAGGCAGAGTGCATCGAGTCTCAAGATAATCTCTACCCCTAGAGACCTGGCGTACTTTTTTTACATTTATCACACCCGTCGCTTGCGAATACTTCTTACGTCCCCATCAGCCTGTATCTGACCGATTTCATCAGGACAGATTTGACACGCGAAACTTGATCTCCCTCGGTATCATCTACCTTATCATGTCGTGTATCTGTTTTGTCACTCTTTCATCAGCCATTTCATTTATATTTCCGAACCATAAAAGTATGACTCATTCTTTTTTTTATACCAATACTCTCATTTACACAAAGCATCTTCCTTACATCTATGTATATTACGGAGGGCGAGTATCAAGACTAAAGTTATTAGAAGGTAAATACAACAACATTAAAACATAATTGACTATTTGTACACTCTCCGTAGGCCCTAAACACAATTATATTATTTAATTAAGGGTCCACCACACCAAATTTCAAGAGCTCCTTTTTATTCATTCTGTAACGCTCTCCTATTACATGTTTTGGGTGTTGTTATGCATACATATGTAAATATATTGTAACAAAATAATAATGCATTAAACTGAAATATGCAGGGTCAATTTTTCGTTCATTTATCTTTGTTTATGTTTGTATCGACGTAATGTTAACGGTGAGTTTTTTAATAATCAGAATAAATGATTACGCAAATAGTGGTGTAAGCCGGAAGCGATAAGAATGGGAAAATGGAAAATTTTAGTTTCAATTTATAAACATAGAATTAAATATATAATAGAAGGCATTAGATAAAAAAATCTATTTACTATTACTACTTATGTAGAATTTACTACGGAATAGTGGCCACAATTAAGAAAAAAAAATTCTAAATGTATATTATTAGTTCTATCTAACGAAAAAATTTTAAATAACGAACTCAGCCGAACAAAATAGCCAGTATAAAAAAGTAGTATACACAATGAGAAGTAATTCATGGCTGTGTTGTCTGTATGCGAGTGAACGAGAACAGGTTTTCGAGCCCCGTAAACCTGGGGTACCTCGGGGTGTGTTGTGGACGAGACCTATCCATGTTTGTTCAATGTATCTATTCACAAGTCGATAAGATTGACTTTTTTGGGTTGGTGTGGAAGAAGAAAATGTAGTTTTTGTTCTTTATATTCCTCAGCACGTATTCCTTTGTGCCCTTATCATTTATAAAAAGTATAGTAAAAGTATACCCATTATTCGTTGTATGAACAACGAATAATGTTTATACCTTACTATCACCAATGAATAGGTAATACGAATAATATTATTATTTATGGCCTATTTTGACCAAATTTGACCCGCTCTTACTTATCTCTACCAAATATCTATAGTATCTATAATTGGGGAAGTTAGAGGTGGGAAGCCAAACCCGGCCTGCATGTATGAAGAAAATGATGAATCTAGAAGAAGCACGGCAGGTCTGTAAGAATAAATATATTTGGTGCTCTCGGCCTACCCCGTAAGGAACCTACCATGATATATAAATAAAATACGCGACCAATACTTAAACGTAGTAAACACTACGGAACTAGCAAAGCGAGTATCACCCACACACAAACCCACACACATGCACGAACTCGTATGTACGTTGAATAGCTGACAATAATGCGGGCCAGGTAACCAGATACAATGTCGCGCGCCGCGCCGCGCCCGCGTCCGATACGATACTTGCGTCCACTGTGGTCGCGATATTTCCGCTTACGTAGACGCGGCCGTATAAAAATGAATGACGTTACCGGTCCGCTGTGCGATTAGAATTGCATGTAACTGCATTGATTATCAATCTTTCCTATTTTATTTAACTATAAAAGTATTCATAAGTCAACCATTAATATATTATTGTACTATAACAGTGTGCATAATTCCCGCGTTTTTTAAATTTTAACCCTTTTAACACATCATAATCATCCGCCTGTTAACTCCACATCTAAACACAGGATTCCAAGCCCGTAAGGGACTTTTACTCCCCACACTGGGCATGCGGGTTGGAGATCGCAGACTACGTCTCGCACCGCCTATGCTGCCCGTCACAGGACAGGTCGCGCCATACCGCGATCTGCCTACGCCTGATTCACTCGCCTCTTACTACACCCTGGTATTTCAGCATGGGGTAAGACGATGTATTGGCCATAAAATGATGACTTATCCCGTTCCTTTGTAACTACGTCGTCGACTATAATTATATTGGAATAATACATTTCAATGATTTAATTTATTTTCCAAAAAAAATTGAAAGGATGATAATGCAATTAATTACGTCTCTACAATTTAATATTTTAAATTTTACGGCATATTTTTTAATCTTTTTAAAATAAATGTTATCACAAGTCAATGACTTTAAAATCTAAAATTGAAAAATAATTTTCAGATATACCTTACAGTGAGTTTGAAGATACCATGTTTTAGGCATTTCTCATGACGTAAACCCTGTGAGGGTTACGACCAACGGGCGTCGCAATATCGGCTCGTCTGAAGCTTTGCGATTAATATACAATCAAAATGGTAAATGTTACAGTATTTTAGTAAAACATATACCACCTTAGAAATAAAGTTTATTTTCGATACCATCAGTCACAAGAATTATATTGTATTTATATACATCGATACAGCATCCCTTAAGGTGTACTCCGCCTTTCTTCGTTCTTCTGTATAAATGAGGTTACTGACATTACCTCTATGTAATACAAGTATACCCAAAAAAATACTCGTATCACTTATTTTGACGGCTATAAGGTTCAAAATCGATTGTTGAGTGTGTAAGCAATAAGTTCGCGTGCCTGAAAAGACAGCAGCACAGCTCACTAAGTACATGGAACAAGTCGGAGTCTACGCGAGCAGTGAAAACGTGACCGAGAGATGTACCAACAAAACACATCACACACACGGTCGGCCCATCGCTCATTATACCCATTGAAAACAAAATAAAGCACAAGACAAGCGAGCGACGCCACGAGATTTATTATGAATAATTGAAATACGAACAAGAGTAGAACACGATGTTACACTAAGCCACGCTAGAGTATACGTTACAAGCTCACAATATATTACAATAATTAATTGCTAGCGAGCGTAAGAAAACATTGACTCGACCCAACAAGAACTCACATCGAACAAGATTTACAGCTGAAGTCGGTATAAATTAACAAACATTAATTAATATCAAGCGACGCTTGAATAACGGTTCATTAGTAATAATATTAACAATTGCGAGAACAATATTAAATGTATCGAGGCGTATTCGTAAGCAATAAAACCCCCATCATACACATTTCACGCAACGGTTGCCATGCTAGGCACGTGTTTAAAACTATGCTCAATTAGAAATTAACTAGCGAACGATGGAATGCGTACAGTGGGAATGGTCGGAATGAAAACATTTGTACGAAACAAAACACCTCGTCGACCATAACGGTGGCAAACAGAGCTAAGCACGAAATTACGGCCTAATTAAGGAACTCAATTCTAATTAAATTGTCTCTGGCCGACTGCTTTAGGATGCGCACACACAGTTCCTATTTACGTTTCCGCAACACAGAATCACACTATTATCGACCTTAACGCACTACAACAAGGACGCGGTTTATTAACAAGGTGAATGTACAACCATTTGCTATTGTCTAATATTATGAGTTAATTTTCTTCAAAGTGCCCTTTTATTTAACGTGTCTTTACAGGCCGGAGGCGATATATGTTCGCAAAGGAAAATTAGAAATTTGTACAGTAAACATATAAAATATATGTAAACTTTTTTTATTATTAAAAAAAGGCAATCGATTTTTGGGATGCAATATTTCTATACCATTATCGGTAATTCTCCCCAATTATGTGGAATATCGTGAATACCGCTAGTAATGAATAAAGGAATGAGTTAGTACATAGGTAGGTACATTTACTCAAAATTATCTTGACTTAATATGAATTACGTTTACACGCTTTTTACATTGGTACAACTGTTTTATTTGAATAAAATGTGTAATTTATTGTAGAAAGATTATTTTGTGTTTATTCTTTTTTACTACAACAACTTATTCCGCAAAATATGAAAGCACCAAATTTTTTATTATAACTACTTTTTTGCATTTATTCATTGCCTTTGAAAATTTACAGTTATGAGTAAATTAATCAACCCTTCGGTTACTTACAAGTATATATCATTCAAGTATTGTTTGACGCAATGATTCTCTTTGTTGTTTTGTTTATTTAATCACAATTTTTAAGTGCCTCTTTTTCATTCAGTTTTATTATAAATAAGAAGATATATAAAATTGAACGTTTTTAAAAAAAAAAGTCTACATTGTGTCGAACCCGTGAAAGATCATTGACGGTAGTCCATTAATATTCGAAACACGAAAGGTATCCCGGAGACAAAATAGAGGTCAAACATTTATTAAATAGAAGGCACCTACTTAAAATTCGTTGCAGGGAATAAAAAATATGGCACCAAAATTACGTGACTCCAAATAGGAACGTAGTAGTTACCAACAATTTTTGCTCACTTACGAAAAAAGGATGAAAAGCATAAAATGTATTATTTAATCTGTCTGTGAGATAAAATATTCCATTTTCATAATTGAACAAATTTTGCAATATTATTAAAGGCAAACGGGTAAAAACTGGCAACAGCTCAGTTCTTTTATTTGAAAGCAGAAAAAAATCTTGGCTGTTCTATTTTTAAATCTACGAAAGCACTTTCCCACTTTAACGTTACCAAACATCCAAGTCGTTTAATAATTTTATAACGTAGGTAAAGGATATTTTAGACATTCACATAACGGTTTTTTCACGTTTAAATCCTACATTATCACGAGACACAAACGACACGACAGATTCGTTCGCGCCGTTGACATTTTTAAACGTGGAATGCACGTAGAATAGCAATAATACTTTAAGCGTAGAAATGGCGCTATTTGCGGGCATTCCGCGCGACGTTGTAAGTAAAGTACTTTGTGTGTGTAAAGGAATACCTACACGATCCCAACCGGTTTTTGCTTTAACTTCCACGTGACACCGTAAATTCCTCATAGCAGGAAGAATTTTGCAATTTGTTCTCTTCGCGGTTGTACAGTTCGATGAGAAAATATTTCATTATAAAAATATGTCTCTCAAATAGTAAATAAAAAAGTGCCTTATCTATCCATAGGTCTTAACATGTATTATTATCATGTTCTTCAATACTCCTACAATTTCACTACTGAATGCGTGTCTCGGTTTAGAATGACAAGGTCAAAACAAATCAGGATCACGAGGCGTAAGGATAGTGGACTTGACACGCCTTAGACAACATTATGCAGAAATCTTGGGCGTGCAGATTTGCTCACGATCTTTTCCTTCACCGTCACAACAGGTCATATTTAATCTTAAAAATGCACATAACTTAGAGAAGTGAGAGGTGTGAGTGCCGAGGATTCGACCCTTAGACCTTCGGAGTGAATAGCATAAAACTGTGGCATCTCAATGTATAAGTTATCGACAATTCGGAGAGTGACTTTCGGTTTCCATTTTAAAAATGTGATATGATATTTGAAACTGGTAAATATATCTTATCCTTCTCATTCTAAGAGAAAATCCGTGTCCAATAGATGAACATTGAAAAACGATTGTTGTTAATGATGATGATCTTATATGCTGTAACAATTCGACCGCAAATCTTTTTACATCCAATATTTTACATCAAATATGTATTTGCAGCATTTATAAATTGCTCTTTCGGTTCCCATTCGTTCAAATCTGAATACAGGGAAGAAACTATCGTTAACCTAATCTTATATGTTTAGCCACTCAAAGCCTGCGACAATACATAGCAACACATACTTAAGTGTTGCATTAAGTATCTAGCGCTGTTTTATATATTTAGCGCTGAAAGTTTCAAATACAGTTTTAGAAAAAATACCAATGGCTTAATACATATATTCCTCAATTCCAAGATAATCCTAAGATTAACTTTCAATATTTAAAAAATAACGAACTAATTCTCCGTTTCTTTATTGAACAGCAGACAAGCAATATAAATTATGGCTGTATAAATAATGAATACATAAACTTCAATATATACGCGCACGTGTTGCCAGCAACCGGCTCTCGGAGGAATTTATGCGTAATATTCTTTAAAATATCGTTATATCAAAGAATAGATTAGCGCTGTGGCATTATTAAGTACAACACAAATAGCTTTGCGGCGAAAGTATAATAAAAAACTTTAAAACGCTGTCGCATGATTTAAAAACAATTTAATACGACAAACCATATTTCATGTGCCATTATTGGAAAAAAGTACATACATTAGCCGCAGGCTTATCTATTTATATATAAAGACATAATTGAAAATACTAATAATATAAATGTGACATATGTGTATATAAAAAAACAAAAAAATTCCTCCTCCCGACCAGTAGTCGCGCTTGCGTCCGCTCGATCAACGAGGCAGTCAAATAAATTCTAATTACCAAAATAAAAACGAATAACTAAATTATTGAAACGATGGTTAGTATTTAAACTATACATTACCTCGTTAAATACACGAACAACACTTAATACTCCAATAAAAACGTAAAAGTAAAATACTCACAAAGTTGCTAGCTGGTGTTCAGTTGCGAACAAAGCGAAAACTTTGATAAGCTTAATAGTATTGATTCCATACAAAATCCATACAATGTTATCCTGTATTTATAATGTATTTTATTAAGCACATTACTTCAAGTATCATGAATATTGACTTATATAATAATAAAAAGAGATTTTTATGTTTTTTTTTGCGTTATTCCTATGTATTGATGTCTTCAAGCAAGACATGAGGCACGTGTTACAACATGATATCAATATTTGAATTAAGATTTTTTTTGTAAGCAGAAATAACATCTTTTTTTAAATTACCTTCGATTTACGTATACACACACACATTAAACGGTCGACACACGTTAACACTATATAACAATTTCCATTAATCCGTGAGCTAACAATCGCAGCCTGAAAAACGCGAACGAAATATCGTACTGAACTAATGGAATGGAAAGGAATGAAACATATCAGATTTGCTCATTTCAAAACTATGTACACTGAAGCTTTTAAATAGCTGGTAATTTTTACCCAACACTATTTAAAAAAAGAATCGTAGTACCTAGTAGAGCGTTCGTAAAGTACGCTATAAATACGTTGTTTGAAAATGTTTATATGATTTGTTTTAAAGTTACGTACACGACCTAACATTTTGCATTGAAATATCTTGAGTCATTCATACTGTATAACTTATACATACAACAATATCGATTAATTTCACCAAAGGCTCCAAGATCTTAAAAAAGAAACTTCGTCTGACCACATGTAAGATGACAGCTTACATATACTACACTTTTATTGAAGTCTATGATCCATGGTCAACGATAATCAAACATACATTTTCTTTCATCCTCATATACATATATATGAACAAACATATAAAGGACGATATATAAAAAACATGGCCGGCCACAGACTGCCAATTGTAGAATCAGTATCGCAATGTCAGGGTCGTTTAGTTTCGTTTTTACATCTCCGATCGCTACATTACATCGTGACTTGTATCGACGGTCAAGATTATATTTATCATTTACCTGACTTCTATGAGCAATAAATAAATATCTTAAAAACACTAGTAGAGATAACTTGTCTAGCTGAGATGATAATCCGAGTATTTGACCAGGCAAAAATATACTTGAGCTGGAATCTGCTCAGAATTTTGCACCCACGCGCTTTGATGGTACGGAATTTTATAAAATCACAATACCTAAACAGCGTTAAAAAAACTAAATATGACGTTTTCTCTCACGAACATTCCAAGCTACGAGAAAATTTCAACGCGTGTTTGATTTGTGACTAAGTATGACAAATCCAGAAAGATTATATGGGACCCGAATACAGATATAAAAACCATACAGAGGAATGGGTAAAGGCATGAAGGCTTCAATATGCGGCTGGGAGAGATGTCCTGAGTTCATTGTAGCTCTTTTATGTCGGATAATTGCAACGTCGACCCATTTATGCGCTTCATTCCTTGACATTTGTTTCATCAGGGATCGAGATGAGTATGTAGAATGTGGTATTATAGATGATAATATAATAATAATCGTGGTAGATTGGTGAAGTGGAACGCTGACAGGATTGCGATTTAGTTAAAATGTTTTACAATACTTTTTGTTAACCGTTGCCTTTCTGACATGAGCGCCAGATCAAATAGTGGTTAGACAAAAGGTTCCAAAATACCTACCGTTCATGATGATCGTGTACATACATTTTATCATGCGCTATAAAAAACTGATGATCGTATGACGACCTGAAGGAAACAGTGGGAAGCTACTGGATTTGGAAGCCCCAGGACCGGACGGAGTGGCGCCGATTAGGGGAGACCTGTGTCCAGCAGTGGACAGCTAGAGGCTGAGGATGGATGACATAAAACTTGGTTTAAAGGCTTTAGTGCGCGAGAAAAATCCGACCAACGCAACGAAATCTGGAAAATCTATAAATATTTTCGCAAGCTTCTTACCTTTCATATTGTGACGTCGTAATTCACTATCGATAGTATGTAATACCTAAAGTGCATAGTGTTTGAAATTTATTGATAAGTAATATAAGATTCCGTCAAACAAGTTATAGTTAATATCGAAGTCCGGTCTCCCTATCCACCCTCGCGCAACGAAAATCGATGTACACGACTAATTGTAGAAGAGGCTTTGAAAGTTTGATGAGGCTACGGTTCAAAGCGAGGACTTCACAAGGAATACTTAATTCATATTCAAGGTGTACGCATGCTGTGGTGTGACTGTGTGGCTTGTGTCGCTGACTTACCCTGCAAACACCTTTGAGATGGCGTGAGATTTAAATCTGACTCGTACATTTTCATTTTGTACGGTTGTTTAAAATTTAAATATAATTTTATTATGAATATAAGCGACTTCGAACAAATAAATGACCAATCTATATGTATGAATATTTGATAAGGATGTTTTGTCGAGCTATCACCAAAAAGATTACTAAGTAATAATAAAAATAAATATATAATATACATTTTATATAATAATGCCAATAATAATAATTCCACATCTCAGTAGGTACTTATAGCGGGTAGACGAAGGAAAATGTATAATGAATTATTTAAGCAACAACATACATATGTATTTTATATAGATACTAGTATGTCATTGTTCTCAGTGAGACAAAATAGAACGAGGCACAAACCGGTCTAGTCAATAGTAGTACTACTCCCATAATAATTCTTTACATGTTAATCTTTGCAACGCAATAATAACATACCGACAATAATCATAAAAAGCTTATTATATGATATGATCTACGTAATGATAGTTCGATGTTTCTACCGTCAATAATTTTCTATAACTATTGAATTATTGTCACTGGCAACGCTCGAAAATGGTAAATGTATGTGTAGTAATTCTCTGATTACTATTTTGATCACGGCAAAAAGTATGTAATTGCGTATTTATAAGGACGAGCATATTAAAGTACATATTACAATTTGTTAACAAGTTTATTTTATTAACAACAAAATTATTGCGCAAGAATAAAGTTGAAACACAAAATGAAACAATGCGATGTGTCCATAATAAAAGTCTTACATGGTTATTAAATTTTAAATTTTGAATGATGTTGAATGACAAAACCCATATCGAATGACAAATTAAATACAAGGAATTAGCATAATACAATGCGAAAAACATTATTATTCTTATTGAACAAGTTTAAAAACATAAGTATCTACGATTTTACTATCAGTCTCGCGAAGAAATATTACAGTAGGTCCAAAACTTTGGAATATACCCTAAAAAACCTACATGAATTAAGGTCGTTCACAATTTAATTAACTCAATATAATAAAATTTTAAATAATGACGCAGAACACAAAAGATACGAACAACGGAAACGTGGAATAAAGACAAAAAAGCCCACTTAATATAAAACGTTATAGTCAAAACGATAATTCACATAATTGGCGACGGCGACAACAACAGCTACGACATCGGCAACACGCATCACATTAACTGCGTTATAAATTACTAATGTAAGAACCATTTCCCGTTACGTCGCAATCAAGGCAAATTCAATTGCCACCTTCTCTATTAATTTATTGATTTATTACACCCGTTCACATTACGAATTTGAACTCTGTTTCACATAGCTATAAAGTGCAATTCGTAATCTAATATTGCCACCCTTCGTAGGGCGAGCGTGCCGACTGCATGGCGCCATAGAAAATGTCATGTTGTTTAAATAAAAAAAAGCTTGTTTGGATCGTTTCGTGTCGTGTGTTGGCTGATCGATTTGGGAAATTTTCTTTTTCCGGAGTTCTCTTTGTTAGTGGCGCGAGTGTGATTGGGCGTTGATTAGAGTGACTGTCACCAAGGGTAGGGTCAGAACGAAATAGGTGCCTCTGGGTCATTTCAGATAGAAAGACTGGCATGTTAAACCAGTGGTCGTCATAATCTTCAACATCGATTTTTGTAACACACCAATGTTGGTCTTCTCTTAGCATCGGAAGAGTTAAAGCCATATTCCAATTCACACTCATCTAGCTGGACAATGCTAGATGAGTGTGAATTGGAAATACAATGGTCAGAAGCCCGGATTGCTAAGCTGAGAGCTATGAGTTTGATTCCTCATAGAAACAAATGAATGTTTCTGTATATAGAAGAAAATGCAATGATTTATACGTTGGAAATTTCCATCCGATGCATTACGAGTTGGAGGATCAAAACTTCATCGTTGAACGTAGCCGAAGTTACTGAAGTGGGAAGTTGGAAGCTAGTTTGTTACAGTAACACATGCTAACAGATTCTGCAACGAAATAATATATTAGTCATTACTTTAATCCATAGAGCTTTACATTCAACGTCGTGATATTTTGGCTAGGTACTAATATCAATAATAATATAATGTGATGACTGTACGCTGATATTGCAATGTGATGTTGTCAAAATATCGTCACGCTATGTCCATTACAGAGTAGGTATACATCATGGAGTGCTAAATAAGTCAGATACTGACTGTGTGACCGAACAGTCAGAAGTATCCGAAACTTACGTCCGTGTATGAAGACATCGTCGTAGAAGAAGCTCGTCAGATCTGAAAGAATCGTGCACCCAGTCACTTACTCGTAAATCCGAGCGATCATACACAAAGACTGTTATAATATGCAAATAGCTATGTCGTGATGCCTTAGTAATATTTCACCTATAAATGTGCTTACGAGGGAACTGCAGTGAACTAGGTCGCCTCAACGCAATTACCGGCCGGAAAGCAGTCTCAATGAGCTCAGGATTCATCTGAAAGCTTTTTGAAGGCTGCACTGCTGTTCATTAAAACGCGAATGATAGAGCAGATTAGTGCTTGAGCAGCGAGCTATATTGAAATCGATGGAAAATTTTATATAGCATACACTTGCATACACACACATAATATACAGGTACATATAATAATTATGTATGTTTTTATGGGAACTGAGCTGATATCGCTAATCTGAAGAATCTAAAGGCACTGGTAAGAACGGTTAAGATCAACAATTTGAAAAAATCTTATATAAAATTGTTTTTGTGGCCGCAATTTCAAGTTGGCATATCGTAGGTATTAGAAAACAAATAACCAAATCAATTATATATATTTCTATTTTAATAGATTAGTAATATCTCCAAAGCCCATTACTACAATAGATACTAAGACCAGAATAATAATATTTTAGGTCGGCGACACGCGCGGACCTCTGGTCCCAAATTAGAGATAGAACCTTACGCTATTACATTAATCAAACAACTGATAAACTACATAAATACATTTCTGATTAAATATAATATACATGTATACATTTCTGATCTTATATATAACAATGAATGTTTGTATGTATGTTATCGATTATCTCAAAAACTACTATACCGATTATCATGAAAATTGGTATATATATG
>DWDT01003441.1:0-12301 GCA_018245595.1 Microceris scylla | reverse complement strand
CCATATATCAATCCAAAATCCGACCTACTAGTGGATTAAAACAGCCGTTCGTGCTTGACCTGAAGATCGGAACCCAGCACCTCAATTTAACAATCGGGCTTACTTTATCATGCAGCTTATATATGTATTTATAATGGCTAATATTCTTAAAAGCTATTATAGGCATTATAGTTTACTAGTTTTCATACTGATCAAGTAATTTTCGTTATACCATCTACAATATGTACCACACTAGTGAAACCTAGAATTCATTAGGGCGGATCAAGATGTGGCGTAGACATTCATTGTGTATATGCGATGTGACATCGCCGTTACGTCGCTGATTCGATTAGCGTGCGCCCTCAGCGCCGCCGCTCGCTGTTTGCGAAACAGTAGTGTGATGTGTACCCGTTTAGTATTATTTAATTTGTACGTCGTAAGCTGTTTCAGTAAAAATATTATCATCAACAATATGTATACGAGGGGGGTGCAAACTTTGTATAGAATACATTTTTATGTTAACTTATATTCACCGCTTAATGGGTGTAAGCGCGACTACTGATCGAGAGGTCCTTTGATTACAGTTCGGAATCTGCATTTATATCCGGTGTATGGCAATAATTTGCTCCCACCTATTTCACGGGACGTGTAATATAACTGGTGACATATCAGAGTACGCCTTTGGCTGGCATGGGACAAACACAGGCACAATTCTTTTATATTTTTATATATTCGTGGTAATTCCTAATATCTCAATCTCAAATCACATACGGAAACCAGTGGTCATTTACCGCATGTGATTTGAGATTGAGATATTAGTAGTAGTTAAATAATTAGACATATTCAAATATGAATATAAAGTAACTTTTAACATTCTAGTTTTTTGTAGCGAAAATAACTAAAAAGTACGGTTACACCTATACAATACGGCTACACTATTATATTGTAACTCATTTATACACAATATGTAACTTCTTGATCGATGTCGCGTTTCGACCAGTACATAATATTACGAAAGCAAAAATTCTTTGATATTCTTAAATTGTTACAATGAAAATTTTCTTGTACTATTATCTGCTAAAGTAATATAAAACCTAATTACTTTTAACGTATATATACAAAATATTCGACAACACGTACATATTTATGTGTCGCGTGCAGGTGCAGTCTCGCGTGTCACGTTATTAACGCAGACGGTGCATTTTAACTCAGTTTTCTCATCACTCTACGCCCCATCAGCACGTTTTAATTGCGAGGAAATAGGGCGAAATATCATTTGTAATCGAACTCTACGTAGAGACGCCGATATGAAGAGAGTGCTTCAGCGCAATACACTACAAAATTAAAACTCGATAAGGATTTTCTGCTCGTAGCATCAATATATTTTCTCCGGTTAATTATTTTATCATTTGAAGAAGACGCTGAACCCACTTATGAGTAAGAATAATAATCATATAAAGAACTTATTTGTTCTTTCAAGTCGATCAGCTATTTTTTGAGACTTATAACTGCCGAAATAATAATGGAATCTTTATATATGAATACTTGTATGCGTAGTGAAGAATATAGAAAAATTATGTAAAGTCTTTGGGATTATTCAAGGACTCTAAGATATAATATTTAGCACTATATGCTCGCTGCCTACTCCGTAAGAGATATGGCGTGATGATACAGTAAAAATAATCTAATTGCTATATGTACAGTAAGGGTTTTGTTACAGAAATGCTCAGTACGAGAACTTCCATGTGGAGCAGAAGGGATATGATCAGATGTATGATGGTGAGGACTTGGAGACCCCGCCATCACCGGACAGACCACCTCCACGGCAAATAGGTAATGCGGCATTTAATTCCATAACTTGCAATTACATTTTAAATATGTCGATATTACTTACAATTACATTTAATAGATAGTACTGTTCATCGCAACCGGAGTCAGTTGAGACAAAAGACTTAGGTTGTATACTAAATTCTATACTGTACGATGCTTTGACTAGAGGGGCCGAATATGTTGATATTATCTATAGGATAGGATAAATATCGGTTGTATGATCTTAATTACTTATAATAATATTACTATTTTATTTATATTATCAGATGACTAACATATTTTATATTGAGTACAAAGATGTAATTACCATTCAAAAAATAATATAGCAATAAGGATACTCGTCGATGTTTATCTTATCTTTATCAATTTATTAATGCTCTTTGAGTTTAATCAATATTACTGATCCAATAAATGATAATTGAGGATAAATAGAATAGTTCAATAATAATTAAATAATAAGTATAGCCTTATATTAAGGGGGAGCTGAAATATAGATATTCAGTTTCAATTGACAGCCTGAAAGGCAGTTCTAAATTTTAAACTCATCGTATTGTTATTATAGCTCTGTATTTAGGAGTAAAATAAGGCGTAGACGGGAAACAAGTTATGTAAATTAAATTAATTGGGTGCTACCGTTGTTCACAGATAGTCTTATTTTAGTTTAACCAATAATATGCCTCCTTCTGCCAGATAAGTATGTGCGTGCGGAATGCCCGTGTCTCAGCGCCCGCTACACGGTGGCGCTGCTGGCCTGCTTCGGCTTCAGCATCATGTTCGGAATGCGCTGCAACATGAGCATGGCCAAACTCAAAATGACGGATGTCCACAACGTAAGCAAGCTCTTATAACCCTAGCTAGTATTTTTCTACGATATTACCTAGTATATCGGTCAGATACTGGCTGATCGGGAAGTTGAAAGTCTCCGAAAACTGCGTATGTGTATGATGAGAGTTATGAATGAAGATGGAGCTCGTCAGGTGGAGATGGAGATGGAGGTCTGTAAGGATAGAGATATTGGACGTGGTGAGGGAATTAGCGTGACGGTGTAATAACTTTCAACTTTTAATGAGCACCTTTTATTCAGTCATTTAGTTTATAATCAACTTTATTCGTGTTTTCGGAATTTCGGACATATAAGATACATGTTTTATTTGTTAGTTATTATACAATGTGTAGAATACGGTAGGGAATTCTACTCGTAGTGCGATATTCATTTGTACTTATTGTTTTAGACTTCGAAGGGGGTGCAAGAAGATACGCCCTTTAACTGGACGGTGCCCGTGGAATCTTCTATAGATTCCTCTTATTTCGCGGGGTACCTCATCACCCAGGTGCCCGGTGGATTTCTAGCGTCCATGTATCCAGCCAACAAAATCTTCGGTGCTGCAATTGTGGCCTCCGCTATTTTCAACATGGCCATACCAGGAGCCATGTCTGTTGGACCAGCAGCTGTCGTCATGCTGAAAATTGCTCAGGGTTTTGTTGAGGTTTGTATTACAAGTCAGTTTTTTATCATCATCGTTATCAACATGTATCATTCCACTGCTGGATATAAGTTTCTCCAAAAGGAGTCTCTCCATAGTCTCCATGTTAAGTGTACGGATTGAAAAATCATCGTCAGTGTTTTGTTATACTTTTATGTTACTCCATTTAGGGGATCAAAGGATCGTGTGGCACATCATACCGTTCTGTTAAATTTTAAACATTTCGCATTCAATACGTGCCGGTGTATGATCAAGCTTATTAGTGATGCGTCACATTTGGATGTTCCAATTCGCGTCGGATGCTCGCCGCGGCACGTTCCTCTCCGCCGCTCCCCTTCCTTCTAAAACAAGTGAATTTAGCATAAAACGTTGCAACAACTTTATGTCTACATAAATCTATTTGGTTATGTTTTTGTTTAATTCGTCATAGAATATCTATATCTGCCTATCACTGCCCTATCTAGCCGTATTCACCGTTGATTTTATTTCACCTTCTACATACATCAAATACGGTTTCAATTCGCCATTGATCGGTATCTGCTCCTAATCGCACTTGAGTTCAGTCAAAATCGCTTTCCAAAGTACAAAGGCTCTTTAGGATTACTGATCCCTCCATGCGTCGTCATGGTTACGTATTTACTCATCTCCGTGCCCGGCTTAGCGCGGTCGTCAATGGCAATGCTATCGTATTAAATCTTCAGATGTACAATAGTATGTATATAAACTATTATTTGATTTATCATACTTTTTATTGCTTTTAAGAAACATTTTCTGTGATATCTATTTGTGGGAACTTGAATTGAAAAAAGTGGGAATAACACATACTTACATAAATATTAATGGGAACGTTAACATGTGTGTGTTAAAATTTATTATTTTCCTAATTAAAAAAAAATGTTCGGGTACTTAAATAAAAAGCGTCGGAAACAAACTTTATAGCATCTAACAAAGAAATATATAGAAATTTGATTAAAGGCGTGTTAATGATGGAAAAGTTTTCCACGATAAATAAAATAACTATCTTCGTAGGGTGTCACGTACCCCTCGTGTCACGGTATTTGGCGCATGTGGGCGCCGCCGCTGGAGCGGTCGCGGCTGGCCACGCTTGCCTTCTGCGGCACCTACGCCGGCATCGTCGTAGGCATGCCTCTCTCCGGCCTCCTTACAGATTACATCTCTTGGCAAACCCCGTTCTACTTCTATGGGGTTTCTGGTGTTATATGGTAAGCTACATTAAGGTCTATAACAGTGAAATGCTTGCAGTTTTCTAAAGCATATTTCAACATGTTTATTACAGATTTTTAATAAAAGACATATTATCCAAAGAATCAATTATAAAATAAGCAAATATTGTGTCTATACTAAAAACTCTTTTAGTACCTGCAGTAATTTTTAATTTAATCGTAAGAAACATAAATTATTCAAACAATTTTGCTTAACAAATATACCTTTTAGCGAGTAATAAGGAGTTAAAAATATGCAAAGGTACTTCATGTGGTTGTGGCTGGTGTTCGAGAGACCGAGCAAGCACCCTCACATCGCCGCTAAGGAGCTGACTTACATCGAGCAGTCGCTCGGAACGGCCACTCAGGCTGCCATGCCTGGCTTCTGGAACACGCCCTGGAAAGCCTTTGCCACTTCGCCACCTGTAAGTAACAGCTGCATATTCACTGGTAAAGTTCTTAAGTCACCACACTTCCTGAACCACTAATTTATTCTTAAAGTACCATAATCTGAAATTAGATTCAACAACGCTAGCTATTGAGTTGGAAAATTTGTCACGCTAAGAATGTATGTATGTATTTATTTAATACCAAAGAAATTTACCTAAAACCTACTCTACCTACTCTTGACAATTCATCTGTAGAGTATACCATAAACATAGATAATATAATAGAGATATATTCTTTTATCACTGGCATATAACACAAATTTGCTGCATTTCATTTTGTTTAATTATGTGAGAAAAATAAATGTTCCCAATCTTCTACGTTTATTGGCACAGTTTGATAGAGTTGGTAATGTTAATGAATGACGACCTACGACTTAAATTATTTGTGTTACATTCGATCGTGCTCTTGCAGGTGTACGCTATAATCGTGGCTAACTTCTGCAGAACGTGGAACTTCTGTCTATTAGTAATATTCCAGTCTGCGTACTTCAAGACCAGGTTCAACATGCAGATTACTGAGGTGTGTTCACTTTATATATAAATCTATCTATTGCATTTATAATAATTGACCTAATTTTTTTTATGATTATGTGATTACTTGATATCTGTATAAAATATGTAATTGAATTTTGAGATTATTTGAATTTTAAGTATTATTTATATTTCAGATAGTATTTGACATTCCTTAGTATAAAATAATTCTTACTTTGAGAAATTTCTATGGGTATATCGATTAGAATTAATTTAAAAATATGTATTGTATTTCAATGGGATTTTATTATAAAGGATCGTGTTAGATACATGACCATAGCAATTTAATTAATCAACTTACAAATTAGTTAATCCTGTAATATTAGGGTCAGCTTTGTATATATTAGATAAATGTTCCCATAGTCGGGTTTCGTGGGCGCGATTCCTCACTTGATAATGACGTCGCTGGTGCCCATCGGCGGCATGATGGCGGACTACCTCCGCAAGAACAACATCATGAGCACCACCAACGTGCGCAAGCTGTTCAACTGCGGCGGCTTCGGCCTCGAGGCCTTCTTCTTTGTGCTCGTCGCCTATGCTGACAATGAGGTACGATACCTTTTATATGTACGAGTAAGTATTGCTTTTACATAGAGTGTAATTACCACATATGTATAACTATAACAACCGATATCAGCTTGTCGTGACTACCGAAACAAATAAATTCTTGAACATTTTGTTCCAGCCTGTTGTACTTAACACCCTTAAACATTATATGAACCACGCGTATCACTACCCTACTAGAGATATTTTATATTATATCATGAGATTCCCGCAGTTAGTAAAGATCGCTTCTTACTTTCTAAACCTTCAGCAATTTGTTCAATGTACAATCGCGCTACATCATGACTGTTTATAATCGGGTATTGCTCGTGGCCAGTACGTGGCGACCATCGAGCTGACGCTGGGCGTGGCGTGCAGCGGCTTCGCCATCTCGGGCTACAACGTGAACCACCTGGACATTGCGCCACGCTACGCCTCCATCCTCATGGGACTGTCCAACGGCATCGGCACCATCGCCGGCTTCGTCGTGCCCATCGTCATCGACTACATGACGCAGGAGAAGGTGAGGCCACATTTCGTATTATTCACGACGTTTGTTATAATTATCGCATTATAAGTTTTGTTATAATGCAATAACCTTATCCACTTATTCCGATGTAAGACTTAATAAGTAACTTCCGTTAGAACAATGATCAATTATCTGTTATTAATTAATTGTACTTAACATTCATTCTTAATTCTTAACACCTTATAGATAAGTGAATAATATCTACAACACTTATCTGTCCAACAAATGTGTTTACGCACAAAATAGTAATTTTACCCACATTTACTGGGCTCGTGGCGCTCCTGCACAGTTCGATTTGCATGCTTGTTTGTATCGCGCATGTGTAAAAAGGCTTCCACTTGAGTTTTTCCCTGAGCACTATTGAGACAGGGCAAAAAAACTCTTGCAAAGCTGGTCACGCATCGATCAGTTCTTGCAATTACGGTGTTGCAAATGTTCATATGCGACGGTAACAATTTACCATCAATTCGCCAGTTTACAAGTGCTTGCCAGGCTCAAGTAGTTAAAAAATTTGTTATACATATATGGACAGACTCGTTTTCTCAGATTGGTCTATCCTTTAAGGGCTTTGAAGGAGATTAGTGATGCCCTTTTATTTATTTTTTCTTTTATAGTTTTTATATACAAACAATGAACATATAAAGAAGCAAAGATAGGAATCCCTCTATGATGAGCTCGGTACATTCTGTTAAACATTTTTGTGTTATCACGAATATTAGATCGGATAGAACTGCAGCTTTGTTAAAATAAATCCGTTTCGAAAAAAATCCATTCTCGTAGTTACTCATAAGCCGTTCATAATATTAGTAATAAGTTAAGCTGTTCGTGACACAGCCAAAACCGCTCAATAGAAACCTCTGCAAATATAATTCCAATAAAGCGCCGATATCTCATAAAGCTCGTTGAAAGTTTCGCGTTATTTACACGGGTGTCTACTCAGTGGCAATAACGTGGAGTGGGGCGCAGCGCGAGATTCGATTGCCACTCGAGCGTGCGGCGAGCGGCGGCCCCCGGGTTCCTCCGCGGGAGGAAACAAAGAGGACATTTGGCCGTGGCTAATTTAAAAAAGGAAATCGAGCCGCGCGCCGCCAGCGCTGAATACCAAATGAGCCGCTTTGTAGCGCGACGCAGCGGAGCGGGCGCCGCACCTCGCGCTCGGCACTTTATTATCGCGAGGCTCCACGCTCCACCGACTTGCCGCCCGCCCTGCACCGCATCGCGCCGAACGGTGTCGGCGGATGACAGGGATTATGAAAGGCTGTACGCTTATGAATCCCGTGATATAGTTTAATCGAATGTATTCATTACAAGAATATGGTTAGGCTGTTACAAGTATTCACGTGTGTTTACCTATTAACACTCGTATTATTGAAAGTTTTGAGACGAATAAAAATCAAGTTTATGCAACGTCGAGTTTTTGTACAACTATTGAACAATGTAAATAATGACGCCAGCGATGGGCATTAGATTTGTCGACAATTATGAAATATTTTCACACAGAATAAATTGGAGAAGGCCATAGTAGAATGGCGGGCAGTGTTCCTCATGGGCGCCACGGTGCACTTTATTGGTATCACCATCTACGGCATATTCGCCTCTGGAGAGTTGCAGCCCTGGGCGGAGCCCGCTGCTCCGTACGATACTCCAATGAAGTCTTTGGATCAGGAGACCACCTTCGTAAGTTTTATAAATTACTCTGGCTTTGACAATGTTAATTTATTCCAGCTTAGGTTAAGAGTCAACGTAACAGTACAACAAAGCTTTGAAAGTCTGGACTTGGTTAACGGGTTTCAATTTCAGCGTCCATTTCTTTACAAAATAAATTATCACAATATGTTCTTAACATTAATTCCATGTAGGTTCTCGTTAATTAAATCTGTGTCAGACTTAACGGCAAGCGAACATCTTACTACGGAACATTAATCGACGAAGGAAAAATGTAGAGAACCCACTGATTTTCCAACGCATCGTCAAACTTTATGAATGCACGATGTTGGAACAATCCAGTGACAAACAGTACCCAAGGGCGGTAGTGACAGGCAGCTCTTCCGCAGACGGAGCAGTCGGCGGCGCCGCTGAAGGGCGCCGAGCCGCCCGCGTACGGCGCGCTGGCGCCGGCCGCGCCGCCCGCCGCCGCGCCGCAACACGTGCCCAACAACCCGTTCGTGTCGGGCGCCTTCTACCAGGCCGAGCCCGTGCAGCCGCCCGCCCAGCCCTACCACGACCCCACCGACAACACTTACTAAGCGCCCCTGCCCGCCCTCGCCACACGGTGAGAGGCTCGCTATTTTGTAAGTAGATAGATAACACTTATTACCGTTGTCGACTTTAGCTTGTGTGTAAACTGATGTACTTCCTGGCTGCCCGGCGAGTCGTCGAGCGCGCGTTCCGTCGGTCGCAGATTCGATTCCGCTGACATGTGTTAATTCGTTGTACCTGTTTAAAGTCTATCGTTGTTTTCTAGTTATAGTTTCCGGCGGCTGTTTTTTATTCGATACCTATACGTGTACAAATGTATATAAGTACATTGGCATATCATCAGATATTAGTTGAGTAGTTATTGTGTTAGTTACCAGATGTTTTACTATTATTTCACTACTGTTTCCTACCTCTTAGCTATTTATGTATATTTTATTGAATTTATTTAATTACATCTACTATATCATACCAAACGGTCGACATTGTTGCTAGTAAAAAAAAAATGTTGTTGTAAAATGTTTATAATAATATAACTATTATATGAATATTATTTTAGGATTATATTTCGAATTGAAAACATTAATGTAAATGTTTAGGAGTAGGGTTTAATTTTAAAATGTTGGTAAAAGGGAAGTGATGCTCTACAATATATCTCTGTAGAGCTTCGTTTTGTGCAATAATTGCTTAAAACTAAGATTTTCAACGCATATTTATTTCTTCACAACGCTCAGTACAAATCGAAACTTATATTAAATACTCAATCTGTCATTAATATTATGAGATTCAAATATATCATATTTATATATCGATAAAACATAATATATTCTTTATAAGATGCGATAAAAAAATATTACAATGCCATAAATAACTATAGATTAAATGCGACTTCTTAAATTAACTAAAAACTGTTTGTTATATTAGTTAGTGCAGTAAACAATGATAAATCGTTCCAAATATATCTATTTAGCATACTTATGTACCCATTGCGTACAATTTTGTAGTAATCCCTATTTTGTATTGCTCACAGTACACTTGTCTTATATAAATGACAAAAAATCTCTCTCTCGGAAGCTGAAAATTGTGAAAACAAGTTTTCTCTCTCAATATTTCTCTTTGCTATGCGACGTACGTGAACTGGGCTCGTGTAACCTCCAGTTAGCAGTAGGTTTAATCTTATACGGGTGTTGTCTCTTACGATAAAACGATCATTTAAATCTATCATCTGTACAATTGTCATTATTCATTTTCCCTCTATCGGCCAAAACCTAATGTAGCAAACTACAGGTAATATGATTTAGATCTTTAAAAGATTCTCAAAAATCACTCAGCACAATTTGATAATAGCTTTTTTGGACACATTTCCCATTACACTGAATATCAGAAGTTGACTTCTATTATGAATATTTCAATGTTTCATGTATTAGCATATCGTCACATCGGGTCCCTTACGGGTGAGACAGACGGCACCAAGTGCCAAATGTCTCTATTCCCGAAGATCTATTGTACATACATACATAAAACACCGTATTTCCCGCTTCCTTCACTTACGATTTCACTAAACTTGTACAATTTATTATTATCCATAATTATAATCGAGTGTAGATATAAGGAGAAATAGAGGAATAATAATAGGAGCTATTCATTAATTATTGGGATAATGTATTGTTAAGTATGTAAATACGTATAATCTTTAACAGTCTAGATCTGTTACAGTATAGCTAAAGCGTTATGTTAGGTTAGTTAGGATCTGATTAAAAATCAGATTTCGTAATTAGACTTTATCTCATATTTTATTGCGCAATGTAATTCAGTTTGAAGTATTTCTTCTTTTGTACATATCTTATTAATTAATTGCGATTATTTAAGATAGTAGATAGCACTTCATAAATATATCTTATTCTAATCTTTTACTCTCTTAGTGTACATTAGAAGAACAATATACACATATAAAGCACTTAATTGTGATGAAAAATAGTAAAAATTGTAAATATTGTATTATAAGATTATGAATACTGCACGCTGAGATTTCATATGTTTGCTTATCACACAAGTGCACAATATTGTCCACTTTTCCGCTAACTTCACTGTTCTTACTCAACACCTGCACGTTACTGCACCCAACAGTGATATAACGTTTTATTTGAATTCTACATTAATTTTAAAAATAATAGACAATGAATTCTTAATAAGTTTTTAATTCAAAAGTCGAGCACGGTACTACCAACTGCACTGTTTTCACTTATAGACTTCACGTTACTGCACTGCACTAAATATGTATTAGTCGATTGTATGTGAACGACAATAATAATTGAAAAGAAATGTAATGGGCCAATAATTTTGAAAAATTAAATTTTATAATAATTTTGAAAACATACTGGACAATAACTTTAAAAAACTATCAGAAAATTTCGGACATTAATTTAAAAATAATTGATCAATATTAATAAAAAAATAGTTAATTTCATTTGGAAACGTATTTGGATAAATTTAACTGTGAAGGACAATAATGTATGGTTAGGGGTTGGGGAGACCAAAAGTTTCACTCGTTAATAGTGCACGTGGGGCTTTTTAAAATTTTGTTTATTAATTTGATCGATGAATCGTCGATGATAATGCTTTCGAAGAAATTGCTCAATATAATATCAAACCGATGAAACAACCTTTATATAACATGATTTTTCTTTATCATTGAATCTTGAAACGTTATTAGTGACTATCTACTATTTATCGTGGCAATGTTGCGCTGTAAAGAGGCGGGAGTTTCAAGTTTTAATAGTACACTAACGATAATAGAGACAAATTATATTTTTTTAATTATATGCGAGATTAGCGTTTGGCCACGATTACGCCTGATTAGGTACATAACCAGATTTTTTTTGCTTCCATTATATATATTATTTTATTTTATTACAAAGTGCTGATGTTGTAGGGTGTAAGTTGAAATATTGCAGTCAACTGCAAACAAAAACTAACTTAACGGCTTTTGGAATTTCGACATGTCTAAAAATTTTTTTTTCAAATTTAAAAAGATCTACAATTTAATTCCATTGAACAATCAAGTTGTGAACTACAAAATTTATTTTACAGGATTCTTAGTTATATATAAAAGCGACTAATAAAATATGTGAAATATCTAAAATCTACCAGGTGATCTGCTGTACCGTTTTCAAAGGCTTTAAAGAAATATCAACTCTTAACGTGAACGTGAACGTGAAGGACAATAAGCACTGTAACAGTGTAATAAATAATGATAAGCAAAATATATGCTATATATATATATGCAGGAGCTTCGTAATATACTATAGATTAGGTTTAGGGAGAAGTCGTTTGGACATAAGTGAGAATTATCATGATGTTCCAAGTTACCTTCGCGCACTCTTAATAAGTAAAAAATTCTAATTACATTTTTTTTTTTTAGTTGTCCTTAAAATAGACAAAAAATCACAATATGTAATATCGGTACATACCTTTTGAAAACTAAAAAGTAACGTATAAATTTCAATATGGCATAATGATCATGTGTTATCCACATGA
>DWDT01003440.1:0-12301 GCA_018245595.1 Microceris scylla | reverse complement strand
GCGACCGGCTGATTGCGGTATAGCGCAGCCTAAATAGGCACGGCTAAATGCCCTGGCCGCCGACGGGCAGCAGCGTCAGCGGTGCGAAAAGCTGTGACCTGCGATCTCCAACCCGCATGCCCAGCGTGGAGATTACGGGCATAAACCCCTTTTCGGGGAGGCCTATGTCTAGCAGTGGACTGAGATAGGCTGATGATGAAGATTTGGATAAGATCACTGTTTTTCAAATAGAAAAACTGGCATATAGTTTAACATCTTATTAAGGAAACAGTCGTTAAGTATGTATACATATGACTACCAAACCTATGTACCTATCCGCAGAGTATGACAATAAATACAGAAACACCGGGCCTCTATTCCAATAAATAGTATACGATCACCAGTTTAATTTAAAAGTCGAAGTTGGCCAAAATCTAGATAATTTTTTAATGCATAGTATGGTGTGTAGTCTCAACCCATGCTGTTCCAGTCAGTCAAAATATGCTCTTATATAAACCAGTCTCATTTCAAGAGAGAGAAACCCGTATTCAAGTCGGACTGTGAAATGTCGATGTTGAAGCAGAAATTAGTTTACGGACTAGTACAAAAGGACGAAAAAGACATGTTAGATTATCCTACAATACAGATAATACTATGAAAACTGCCCTTCCTGCTGGGGTAACGTTGTTCCAGCAGGAAAATCTAAACGAATTATCGAAGAGTTAAAAATTGCGCATGAGCAGAGAGCTTATATTTGTGCAAATTTATGCCCTAAAAATATAATTTGTGCGTCTTCAGGATTTTGAGTTATTGCGTTTCCTGCTGCGGTAACGTTTCGCAGAATAGCGTATTTCAAAGACTATTGTATGTGCGCCTGTGAAATAAACATGCACAAATAGCTCTTATTATTTGCGCATTTGTAACAAAATTAAGATTTTAAAAAATATTTATAGTTTTCAAGTAATCGCGGTTTTTTCAAGATTCAGTGTCATAGCGCCTAAATAACAAAACATATACGGTTACCGAAAACTATTCGGTCCTTGGCGTGTATAATTACTATAAAAAATTATAAAAGTGCACATACATGCGCTTTGAATAATATGAATTAAACCCAAAAAACTATGTCCTAACTTTGACGTCACCATACAAGAAACTGACTCAACCTAAGATGTTTAAGTGTTAACCAAAAATTAGTGCGTTTAGTCAATATGTAAGATAAAAATATGCAGTGTGAAATATTTCGCAGTAAGTAAAGTAAATATAAACAAAAACCAAAACGGTAACACAAACGCTGGTTATCCGACCAAATTCGAATGACTACAAAAAAGCGGCGGTTTCATACATACATATAATGACCTTCTTAACTTTACCCACCAACCGATTGAAATTACTATGCCCGAGTACACAGAGGTAGAAAATAATAATAAAAATAAACATTTTATTGGTCCTAGCTAGTAGACAACATGCACAAATTTTTTATTCGGCGCATATTTACAACAAATTGAGCACTAATTATATGTCCCTCTCATATCACTCTAGGTGCTACTTTCTTGCTGGGGTAACGTTCACCCCTACTGCTAGGATAGTGAATGCGAAAGAAATAATCGTCTCAAATCTTGTTCACTTCTGTTGGACTAAAAATGTTGAATATCAGTTGTGTATCTTACTAAATTTCCAACATATATTTAGTCACAATCACTCCAGGGATGGGTAAACTTAGGCTGGAACCTATTAAAAATAAACCACCTGAAGCTTTATAGTTTCTGTAGTTCCACAGCATAAATCTGCAGAGTATTATTATGTAAGAAACAGAAGGCGATAACGTGTATCTCTTTGTTATCTGCAGCTAAAGGATGAATTATATAATAAAACAAAAGGACAACTATTATCAACAAATTTATTGCAAATAGGTTTATCGGAAATAATTTAAGAGAACACTTCCGGTTATAAGACATGATTCACTGCTCAGAGCTGTATAAAAATACATCTAACCCTTCTCGTTTTATTCACGGAAGTAAACACTTAAATTGTATTTTACAAAACTTTTAATATTACTCGCTAAACAGTTCCAGGCATTCTTAATGCGTTGTTTTAGAATTTACATAATTTTGGATCAAATTAAATTCAAAATGAATACACACAAAAAATTATTTCGATTGTATCCAATTTGACGCAGGTAGCTCGCGACTTTAATAAAGACTTAAGTTCTCAAAGAAATGTAAAACAATCATTCACACGCACATACAACTGACTCGTAAAATCATGTAAATATGCTTCCTTTTATATTTATATAAATGTCAGCATTTCTCTATTTGGTGTTACGTTATATTTATCACTAATTTTTATTCTAAACTTGTACATCTGTTAACTAACACATGAACATGCTTTAGTATTATAATAATAGATCATCCACACGTAAAAAGTAAACGATTCACACTAAAAACAGTTGGTTCACACAAAAACTAGGATTACACGCACAATCAGACCGTATTAGAAATTATATATAAACAAATTGAAAATAAACTGTTGTCGAGGAAAAAATACATGAAGATAAAATATATACCTTACAAATGTCAAAAAGGTGCCAGGCGAATTATCAACGACAGCGCTTAAAACCTCCGGGTTACAAAGCCTTAGGCATCATCGTCGAGTAGCTCGTCTGGCAGTTCCTACAGGATACGTTTCAGAGTGCGCGCAGGAACCACATGTTTTGAATCCGCCAGCCCCTTTTCTATACTGAACATCTAGAGGCACGGCGAGGTACCATCCTCGTGGTAGATAACCCAATTGTCAATAGTGAAAATGAAGCGATTTAGTTGCACATTTCTCATCCAGACTAAATCGATAATTAAGAATATTTTTGAAACAACATCAGGTAATCAGATTCACCGCAACTATGATAAATTTTTGAACAAAAAATAAGCTGATTGAAAATAACAAAACATATGCAAACAAATGAAACTATAGATAATTTAAAAAAATGTCCCCAATTTGATTTTTATTTAAAATATTTGTAAGTAATATAATTATTGTATCAAGTGAGAGGTTGTATATAAAATCTTATTACATTTGCAAGAGCCAAATAATTTATGGGCTTATTACCAAGTCAAGGACAATGAGGCAATTTTATACAAAATAATGTCATTTAATAATACAAATCTTTACTCTGATATTTAATGACCCTTGCCTCCTTATATTCCACACCCTTTCCTAACTACATACAATTTTTAATCATGTGAAGAATCTGTTTGTGTAATCCCATCTTAAATGTCCTACTTTTACCCAAAAAAAAACATTAATGACATTAACAATGTTACATGAATAATGACAAATATTAAACTAAGACAGCATTTTTTACACTTCCTTGAGAAGAAATGCCATTTTATAAATATATTAAATTTGCAACATAATTTGTAACTGAAACACACCACTTCATAACTCTACCCACACAATATGAGTTCAGTAGTAAGAGACAAGTATAATGAAATGTCATTTCTCAGAAGTGAAAAACTTAAACAATGATTGTTGTAAATATCTTTACAATAATTTTTCTTAACCTACAGCAAAACAAAATAAGGCAATTCACTACATGTCTATCCAACAATTTCCAAATTGAAGACATCTCACCAATGTTGAGTTCACAGAAACTGACAAAGTGTACTTTAAGTCACATTTACATAATTATGGCTCTATATCTATGAGAGAAAATATAACGACCGTTAAATTATACATTAAATAACCATCTAATAAATATGAATATACTATATTCTGTTTACAGCACTAACAGAAAATATGCAAATATATATATATATATATTAATTTAACCCTGTTTGAAACTTTAATACATTACTGGATCACTTTTGATTTTATATAGCAAAAAACATGAACAAATAACTTCCTGCTCACATATTTGATTATTGTTGAATCATAACAGTATGTGGTTAGCCCTAAGCAATAATATAATATGAAAAAAAATGATTTATATCAATATGATTATAAAAAAAAGGATGTCAATTTTTTTAAGCATGCAACACAGGCAAGTAAATATAATATTTATAATATATGAATCACATATTTTGAGATAGATTTTATTAGAATATGTGTCAAGTTAAGAATATGACGTGATTGCTTTTAAAATAGTATGGAATATACATACACAATATGTACTCTAATTGCAATTAATTCTAAGGTAACATGCTAGGTACTTGATAATGGGAGTTAAAGTATACTTTGGTGTGCAATTATGTAATGTTGTAATCAAATTTTATGAGATCAACACTAATAGAATTTTGGTCCGAATGAAGTTTCCATGAACTCTAGTCAAAATCTTAGCTTCGCTTATTTACTTTTTGGCTCGCCTAGTCCAGTTTAAACATCCGCAACTATCATCCAGTCACCACTTTATATTATTACCCTCTTGTACATACTAATTGATATTGTTTCTGTTAATAAATACAACTATCGTTATTAGATCGCTTCCGTTTCAAACTGATTTCCTTTTGTCACAATAATTGATCCATATGTTTCATGCTGTTCTAATTTTAACACTTGATGCTTTTTGAGGACAAGTAAACTGTAGAATTTTTGTGCCACCTGTAAAGAGATTTATATTTTAAAACTAGGACTTATTACCTAAATTATATGCAAAAAAGAAAACTATGTTTTAAAATATAGAAAGACACTCAATTTAAGAACACTAAGATTTAACAAATTGACTGTTTAATAAATGCCATATTGTTCATACAATTGTGAACTCTAAGAAGACAATCCAGTTATATCAACCAAACAGGAACTAAGTGATTGTGTCACGGTAAAATTTAAATATTACTAAAAGCGATTATAAAATATATATAATAACAGAATTAAAGAATAATACGAATGTGGAAAAAAATTAGCAAGAATATTTGCAGAGGGTATTTTTTTTTGACATAAACTATGGTGTATATTGCTATCGTAATATCAGATACGATATCAAGTCGGTCATAGCTCCATACAGTATACTACATTTGATAGTCAATTGAGTAATTATCATGAACCACAGTTCGCTGCTGAACATAAGCCTACTATGAGACGGGTTTCGCCTGTAATCGATTAGTATAAAATATGGTACCTGTTTCCTGTTGTTGTGCCGCGGCGCCAGGTCGCAGAAGGCGAGCGGCAGGCCGGCGGCCAGTTTGGGCCGCATGGCGGCAAATAGCTGCGCGGCGCGCCGGTTGAGCACACGCTCCTCGAACTGCTCGTCCGTCTCGCCCGCCTCGCGAGATCCCTCCTCGTTCTGGATCGATACACATATATATGTATATATAGCTATTTATTTTTCCCTTTTTTTCTTTCGACCCTTTTAAATTCCACTGTTCCAAATATGGGTCTCCTCTTATGATGAGAGGATTAAGGCCATAGTCTGCCACGCTGGCCAAATGCGGGTTGGCAGACTTTTTTATAAATTTTAAGCTGTGCATTTTAACTATATAATACGGTATATTTGTACTCCTCTTTCTTATAGATATTTCATCTATTATTACTTACTTTACCTATATACCTGTCTTATTATATTTTATCTATGTATATCAGTTTATCTAGTAGTAAATAGGCAATACTTATTTATTCGTAATCTATACTTCTAATAAATCTGTAGAGAGGTAAATTCTGTCTCTCTGTATAACCGTTAGAGAAACAAAAAATACTCGACGGATTTTAACGAAACTTGGTACAATTATTTTTCATACTCCTGAGCTGGTTATAGTATACTTTTCATCACGCTTCAATCAATAGGAGCAGAGCAGTAAAGGGAAATGTTGGAAAAACGGGAGAAGTTACTCCATTTTTTAAGCTTCCGTCGTGTGTGCAACCTTAATGGTTAAAGCTACCACAGAAATCATTTTAAAATAAAATATTAAATGTAACACTGCTTATCCGGGCAGGACGACGTCTGCCGGGTCCGCTAGTACATAATAACTATGGTTCTTACATTTTCAATGCTGAGCGGTAAATCGTAATCGTGCTGCGGGCTCTGGTGCCCCTGGTGGTCGTCGTATCCTAGGTTTGTCATTTGCATTCCATTCTGTATACAAAGAAAATAAAAATATGATAAGCAAGTTCAACCTTACAACAGTAGGTTTATAAAATAACAAGTAGCAAAGTTGGAGAGGCCTATGTCTAGCAATTGACGAAAATAGACTAATAATGATGGAATATCCTTGGACATTCGATCTGCTACTCAGTTAGCTTAAAAAATGTAATGCATTTACTCCTGATCTTATGTTTTATACATCGCACTTCATTTCTGACACTTTCAAGGAATTCATTAGATCCAATTTATATAAACAAATTTTACTTTAAACACCAATGTACGTTTTTGGATCTACAGATATAGAAAGGATAAATGAATCTACGAGAGTATAATAATGTATATTAGTAGTATTTTAGATTCGGCTGCTAAGTAACAAAGCTTTCATGTCTCGTTCTAGTTTAAGAATATGGTTTATAATTAGATATATGAGGTATCACCCGAGTGTAGCAGTAGTAGATATGTTACACAAGCGATAGAATTTAAGTTTTATTTACAAACGAATGCATAATTATTAAAAGTAAGATGAGGTGTGTCTGACTCCTTAAGTGATCATGTTAAACATAATAAAGAACACAGATATGGCGGTGACCTGGTAGTCGGCGCTGTCGAGCGGCATGGGCAGCGTGTCCATGGGCGCGGAGTGCAGGTCGTGGTGCGTGGGCGGCGGGGCGGGCGGCGGCGCGCGGCTCAGCAGCGGCCGCTCCGCACCCAGCTGCGGCAGCATGGGCGGCGGCTCGGGCCCATGCTGCAGCAGCGCGCCGTGCTGCAGCCCTGCATAACCACGACAAACGTTAGCGACGTTTGTAAAACACTCATACAAATAAATATATGCAGCATCACGGTTTGTAAAAAGAACATATTTCGCCGTGCAAAAAAATTATAGGAGAGCTGTATTATGGTTTTTATTATATTTAGAAAACTCAGTTCACGATTTTATAATTATTTTTAACATTAACCATATTTTAGATATTTGCTATAAAAATAGGGAACAAAATATTTTTTAGAATAGTATATTGTTGCTACTATAGAAATTTGTCTATTACAACTCTCTTGTAATCTACAATTCCAAAATTATCAATATCCATCCACTTCTCGGTTTTATAGTAATCAAATGCACATACCGATATAATCCTCACCTGACGGCGTCATTCCGCCGTGTTGCAGCCCCGCCGGCGTCATGCCGCCGTGGTGTAGTCCGGCCGGCGTCATGCCGCCATGTACTAGTCCTGCTGGTGTCATTCCACCGTGTACTAGACCACCTGGTGTCATTCCACCGTGCGCTAGGCCAGCCGGCGTCATGCCACCATGGTCCAAACCACCTAGAACGCGAGAGAAAATTAGTTTAACGTGCCAATGCATATACAAACATGCAATTGACAAATATTTAAAACCAATCAGTAGATTCTACAATAAACATACGAGCAGGTGTTTTTAAGTTCGCGGAAGGTACAAGGAGGGAAAATAAAATGTCAAAATTATTTTTCTTTTTCTATATATTCTCCTGCAAGACGAATACATTTTTTAGATCTTTCTATTAACTTATTTAAGCCCTCATAAAATATGTTTTGTCCTTGTCGGAAAAGTACGAGAAAATTGCGTCCTTAACTTCTTCTTCTGTGGAAAACTTTGTTCCACAGAGCTCTTTTTTCATTTTTGGAAAGAAATAATAATCACTCAAAGCCAGGTCTGGACTATAGGGTGGGTGGTTTAAAATATCAAAGCCCATCTTATGCAGGGCAGTGCATTACGGCTCTTGTGTATGGGCCCATTGTTGTGCAATAGCAGGACACCTTTGCTTAATTTACCTCTTGTTTTTTCTTTGATAGCTTCTTTTAACCGCTCCTAGATTGTTGCATAATATTCTCTGATTATAGAGACACCTTTATCTTTATAATATAATATAGAGACACCTTTATCTTTATAATCTATTAGCAAAATTCCTTCTGTATCCCAAGTCTATCGCCATGAGTTTTCCGGCTGATTATGACACCTTATACTTCTTAGGAGATCCTGCACCCTTTTTATGCCACTGCATGGAGTCTTGTTTAGACTCAAGTTCATAATGGTGAACCCAAGTTTCATTTCCAGTTACATTTCGATTCAGTACAATATCCTTATCTTCTCCACAGAGTTGCAAAAACGCTCGGGAACATTCAACGCGCTGTTGTTTTTGAGGCGGCGTGAGCATTCTCGGCACCCACCGCGCGCTCACCTTAGTCATGCCAAGATGATCATGCAGAATTTTTAAAATGGTTGTATCCGACACTCCAACCATATCTGCAAGCTGATTCTCCTTTAGCCGAGCATCTTCAAATACTAATTTTTCGACTTTCGCCACAATTTCCGGAGTGATGACCTCAACAGACCGTCCTGGTCGTGGGTCGTCTTCAAGTGAATCCCTGCCTTGCTTAAAAAGTTTGTGCCACTTGTAAACCAACGTTTTCCAGGGCAACAGTCCCCGTAAACCGATGACATCTCTTCCATTATGATTTGCACAGACTTTCCTTGCTCGGTAAGGAACTTTATAACGGCGCGATGCTCGATTTTCTCCATACTTCAAATTTTCTTCCGGATTGAGTTGTTTAATTGTCGATAGTTTCAAAACTAATGATGCAATTGTGATAAAACTTTATATTTATACTATTTACGAGTCTCTTAACGCGTACCGCCCTTAAGGAACCCGCTATCCCCCCTCCAACCCCGCCATTCCGCGGACTTAAAAATGCACCCTCGTATGTTAATTTTTAAAAACCTGTTTTTCTCGCAAATTACAGGTGCCAATATGACTTGGCCTTTGTTATCAGTGACTTAATATCAGACTGCATAAATTTCGGTTGCAATTATAGTCAGTTGGTTGCTAAATTCTTAATAGTGCAATACCAAATGACAATATCACAATTGTTAATGAAATCAAAATGAACAAATCAAAGAATGAATTTTTTAATACATGGAAAAAATTGTCCTTTCATCATGGTGATCAATTGTCATTATGGCAATAGATAAATCAATTGGGTACCAAATAACAAATAACTGTTTAGCCCTTACTGCACATTTTATCAGTCGCAAAATATATAAAAAAAAAGGTAAAGTTGTAATGGTAAATGAAAATAAATAGTTGTTTATGGATTCTAATAGCACTGAGAAAAGAAATCTGAATGTGGTGTGAAAACTTTTGTGTCATTAGCTACTCTTAATAATAAGATGCATTGTCATAGTAATTTTTGCCATATTTAAAGTTCATAAACAGTTTTGATAAAGAATTTCAGCTTATGAAATGTGTTTTCATTTTAAAATGTTGATTCAATTCTCTAATACTGTAAGCACATCAGATTCTATTCTGAACAGAAAGTTGTTTAAAAAGCCTAAAAAAAACAACCTCATTATCAACATGGCGTTGGGAGAACGACATATGGCGAAAAGCTATAGCCCTCCATATCCAGTTCGTGTATTAATAAACGACTTCCATTGGTTCGGTGGGTTTCGCGATTTTGTCGGCGTAAAAATAGCAATTAATCTGGCACTTGAGGATTTCGAAGTCTGTTTTTGAACATTGAATGCGATATCATATTCAAACGTACGTTTTTATCTAATGTTTAATCGGAAACACCAAAAGTCAATTAATAATTATTTATTTGAATAGTGTACTTAATCTGCCGTTTTCTGATAATGCTTTAAATAATGTTTTTAGGCTGCGCTTAATATTGTGATACAAGTATAGAATTACACATAGCGCCTTTACCTATTATATTTTATTTGAGTTATCTAAGCTTATATGAGATTGAGATATACATATGTCTGTTACCATAAAACGTTCGACAGACTAACCTTGGTAACGTGATCCGCCGACGAAGCGCCACTTAGAATTGGCGTTCTCAATAGGAAAACATATAAAACAGGAAATTAAAGAACCCATATGAAGTTATGTTCATTCCCTAATTGTATTTAGTTATGGTTAATAATAGTAATATCATTGCCATGTTAGAATTTACGTTTACCTTACACGTTTTTCCGTGTTTTGACACGTGTGTTTAGGCTAAAATGTTACTAACTAAATGTTAACGAAGGCATTTTTGTATTTTCATATTATCGTTTTGTAAACTGCCATCTTTGTCAGGTTCATGGAATGTTTAGGGATACCAAATCGATACCCGACGTCGGGCTTCCCGCCAGACGGAATCGTGCTGTAAAAGGAAAACGACAAAGGATATCGGATATTACCTAAGCCTTGGGCCTTTGTTTATTCAATAAACTTATTTGTACAAGTTATTTGCGAACGAATGCACTAAACAGGGACAGCACTTTTTGAAATTAGGTAAATGAGGGCCACTCAAGAAATGCTGTTTTTATTTTTTAGTTTCACTTTCATTATACAGGCTGTTCGCTTTACTTTCAACAACCAAATCATCAATTTTCACTTTATCCTTGTTATGAAAAGATGACAATTAATATATTTGCTAAGAGATGTGGTAAGAGAAAACGATTAATTTATGGATCGTATCGCGCGTTCTTGTGAAAATAATGCTTAATAATTTGTTACATCTCTATATGTTAATAGATTTGTTCTCCCGTCGTTAAGATAGTCGTTGCCCTGCGCTCGTCCTGCGCAATTATTATTATTAATACATACCAGTCCACATTCCATATACGTCGTCGATTGTATGCATTTCCGCTCGCCGCCACCTCGATACATACGCGCTGCACACTTGTATGCGAAGATGTTTACCGGATTTATGTATAAAAGGTTCTTTGTTATGACTGGACGCTTTGTTTAAAGTTAATGGGCACTATTGATAAGTTAATAATATGTATGTTAGGTCAGCCATAAAACATCAGTAATATAATTTAAAGACATGAACAATGAATTTTGATACTATTAGCGATTAACCCTTAAAATTGTTTAATTATTGTGACTTAATATAGTTGTTTCCATAAAATGATTGGAGAATTATCTATGAGTACTATACTCTAAATAACTTACATTTATAGAATTTGCTGACATCTAAGTTGCCTAATCTCAAAAGTTTGTCTAGAGGCTTTTCATGGTTGTCGACCTGTCATTTTTTTTCCTCATTCACAAAAAAGCTCGTTTCTACGCTTCTAAATGCGCAAGCACAATATATTTTATTGTACATTTGTTCTGAAGAGTAACAAGAACAGAAAACAGACAAGATAAATTATTGATGTACTGTCCCAGCGGTTCGGGGTTGTCGCGTAAAGCAAATATCGATTGGGTTAATCAATGTTAGAAGTAATGCGGAGCCTACAGGTAATTGCAGTGTTAGTCACAGTGTAATAACACAGTGACTGCTTCTCCATGAGTCATCGTCTTTGCAAAATAGATTAGTTTCCACATTTGAGCCGTACTCATCACAGATTGGACACGTTTTGTCTGCAATTGGAAATACAATTTTATGGACATTTTATATCTGGATCATAAATGTACTTGCACTTTTTTGATAATATTAATAATTAATAATAATCGACTTTTTGTTGAATGAATCGAATGCTTTTCATTCCCACTAAGATTGTTAAGGAAACATCTATAAACACATTCATTTGCAGATAGGTACTTCTCTCCGCAGTATATTCATGGTTAAAATATGTAGATACGTTTGAAAACTTTGCCCTTTAGACTGTGATTGTGGCAAGTAGAAAACAGAATTCTGATAACAAGTTTTGATTAGCACATCGAGCTTCTGTGAAATATATATTTATTATGAAAGTAATTTGAGCAAGTATTCTTCAGCGAGTGATAAGCTAACGGTGAAACTAAAGCTTTTTCCAGACTTAAACGGGAACAAAGAGAGAATTGTTCATAATGATATCCAATATTATCGACAGAGGACGTGCGCATGCGCACAATTAAAATATTCAGCTTTCTACACCGCTACCGTATAGACATATTCAATGAGCTATTGTTATGATAATGTTTGACGTCTTGGGACTGTGATTCATCATCTGTCTAATATTTTTTTTTCACGAATGATTACTTCGAACCGGCTTAGCCTAGGAGCCAATTTAAAATAACTGACAGTTTGCCTGGATTGTGAAATCCTAACTATTGGCTTTGCGAATTGTGTCATAGCACTAATAAGCGAAGATCCGACGCATGCCAATTTGGGACCCGTGTGATAGTTCTGAAGTGGCAATAGGCAGGCCACATCGCTCGATTAACTAACAGCCGATGGGGAAGAAAGGTCATCGAGTGGCGACCAGCAGTGGACATCTAGAGGCTGACGAGGAGGAGGAGGT
>DWDT01003439.1:0-12302 GCA_018245595.1 Microceris scylla | reverse complement strand
TAAAAATACTTTTATGTTTTCTTAATTGATTTCTAAATAAAAAAATCCACGCGGACGAAGTCGCGGGCACAGCTAGTATTATATATAATTGGAATCATGATATCGTTATGTTAATAAAATCTATTGTTATTGTTAATAAAACTATTTTCTTAGTGTTAATTAGAAAAAAAAATTATTGCTGATCACCAGACATGGACCACCTGATGATAAATGATCACCGTCGCCAATAGACATTTGTAGCCCTGCGCGTACTACCGTTTTTTAACTTAAAATTTCCAATAATACATCGAAGGCTGAATTAGTGCCCGTTGTATGGCAATATACTTAAGCACTATTTCACGGTGGGACGCCGAAAAAAACTGGGGAGTCGTGGGTGTCGTGGGAGTTTTGTATACCCTCCTATATCCAACAATTCAAATAAATACATGCGTCGTATGTTATCTGAAATCGTTTGAATAAGTTATTTTGCTTAATAGAAACTATACAAGACTAATTTACAGATAAAGCTAATCAATTACTTAAGGTAAATGAGATAGGTCATGGACTAATATTTCCTGACCTATAGGGATATTTAGTCGCCCTCCTACCAGGTGGTTTGACGACTTGAAGAAGACAGCAGGAAGCTGCGGGATTCGGAAGGCCCAGTACCGGAAGGTGTGGCGCCAATTCGGGGAGACCTATGTCCAACAGTGGAAACACAAAGGCTGCTGATGAACCTTTGCTCCATATCTTCTCTTTCCATCTATTGTTTTTTATTTATTTCTTTGAATAGCCATAAAATTTATTTTAACAAGAAATTAGATTAGTTTTTTACTGATTACTATGCTGGTTTGTTTAATATCGCATTATGCGGAAAGAGTAGTTCAATTTTGTTGTGGTGAACGAAATTACCCGTCACTATTGCTTTGTCATTATAAATATGTTTGTTAGTCATCAAAAGTATTTTAATTTAAACAGTTTCATTTTAGGGCCTAAGTTTCAAAAAGCCGAAAGTATGCCTTTCAATAGTTTTTAATCTATACGACATATGTATTTAAATAAATTTCGATTCTAGTTTCATCACAGGCATAATAATATCAATGGGAAAAGGAAAAGAAATATTGATAGGCAAGACTCTATAGGCTGATTTATAAATTTGGACAAAATGTTACAAATACGTAGTAAGGCGAATGAAATTGGTCGCCCGACGGAAACTGTTATTACGTCAGAAAGGTAGTGTCATAAACAAGGTTATAGAAAATAAGAATAACAGAAGCATTTATTAAAAAAATATATATAATAAAACTTTAATGACCGTCATGTTAAGAAAAATCCTACGTTTTTTATTTATTTTGCTTCTTAATTGTTTATTCTATAATAGATAAACGGAATATCCAGTGGCATTCTTTGTCCATTTTCTTTTCTTAGTAAAGAGGGAGAAAATGTGACAGGCGTCATAAAGATAAAACAAAAGAGACGGAAAAACGTTATAAATAGTATACCATAAAAATATATACCCATGCAAACTATATCATTTTCAAATTATAAATCAAACAAGTAATTAAAAGCGATTCGGAATAAACCGTGTAAGCGACTTTGGTTTCTATCTCAATAAAAAAATGTTTTAAAAGTTTTTGATGGTGCTAAAAATTGTTTGTTCAATAAATGAAACGTAGACCAAAAAATAATTTAATATTCTCATTCCAAATCCGAGTGCTAAAATGTAAAAATGTCTTCAATAACATGAAACAAAAATTTTGTATTACGCTGGAACCCGTCGCCGCCGTCGGATCGCGAGAAATATGAAATATCCCGTTCTGCAGATACCTACTTATTTGGTCATTTATTATGTACCAACAATATAATCAAATGATTAAGCAATATATTGCATATTTTTTAAAATAAGAGCTCAGTTCTCTCAAAAATAAATGAAGTAAGTATTCCTCGAAGACTTCCCTAAATTTCGACGGAACTTCGTAGGACTGGCTTGAGCCTGAGCCAAATTGTACGGGCCATCGGGCAACGTGGCTGGAGTTTTTAAATAACTCTATTGTACCTACTTTTTATTCAGTCTGTGTACAATATCACGTAATATAGTCTCTGGTTGATAGATTTTATGCTCTTAACAGCTTTCAATTTCATTTTTGTGTAATGTATGACGTAAATGTGAAACTTTGAATGAATGTGAAACTTTACCAGGAAGCATGATTTTAATGAATTATTATCGGAAGTTGAACAAGTAAAACGCGTGGAAGTAAATTTTTATTGTATTAGTATTATACTACAATATAAATATCTTTTCCTTCAATGTTATGCGGAAACATCGGATATAATTGAATACCAATATGTATGTATTATAAGCGACAAGGTGTTTATATAAACCGATGGTTGCCGTATAAAACGCACCGGCGCATCAATTAATTAGCGCAAAGATTTAAGCGCAAAGTCAAATGGCATATTTTTTATCGGCTTCGAATATCAATTTCATTAAAAGCCCCGTCATTATCACCTGAAGCGATCAGAACAATCGCATCAGGATATAATAATGAATTAAATTGCGAAGTAATAACATTATGCATTGTTCGAATTAAGTGTTAACCGCAGCCAGAATGACATTTAATTTTAAACTATCGACGGCTATGAGAAAAACTGATTTTCGTTGGGCCTGTGTGCGGTGGCTGGGTTAGGAGTATGGGTGCGTAGGCGGGTGCTGCGTGGGGCGGCGGTACGGCTCCCCTCCCCCCTCTCGTCGTCAAGCGCGTCACACGCCTGTAACGGACTTCTCTCGCGATTTCTGTCCGCCTGGTACTATTTGGCATTGACTCGACGAGATTATCCGACGATTTGTCGGCCAAATCGGTTGTGATTTTTATAACAGCATTAAAGATGAATTCCATAAACTGTACACAACTTCTTGTCCTATTACTATTACGAGCTTTCTAACAAATTATTGCCTACAGTGTGCCACTTTTGAAATATATGTATAAGCAAGTTTTTATCTTGATCGTTATAAGTTAGTTATTTGATATAATCTGTTTTATTTACTTACACGATTAATAAGATAATTATCGCTCTATCGTCGTTTGCCTGAAAGCAATATACGAAGGCTTAAAGCATATTTAACAGGGCATAACTTTTACTATTTAAAACAGATATGTATATAAACTTGTAGAAATATATTATGCAAAATAAATTGAAGTAATGTCTTCATTAATTAATATCTTCTACTCAAATTATTAACCGACGACGTCAAGTACACATAATTAAAGAGAATCATTATTTTCAAATTTGATAACCACAAACAAGGTATAACAATATTGCATATTTTTGTTTATTGAATTAAATAAAAAAAGACTTATGAGCCTCACATATTATTAGCAGGACGGAGTTCTCATAATATTTTTACGTAACATCCGGGATTGCGCCTAAACGTTCGTTACAGCAGCTCCATATAATCGTTTATTTTTATAAAATTTGCATCTACAAAATACACTCGACATAATTTACAACTTCAATGTTTACGAACCGGGCATTATGAATTAAAATTCTATCCTCATTAGACCGCTCTCAATGACCATGAAGTGGTTACAATTGAAAGAGAGAGTTGGGACACCAAAACCCGCTTTCCCACATTCCAACGATAAAAGGGAAAACCGCGGTAACGGCGTTCCGGGACGAGAAGGACGGAGATGAGGAGCTGTGGTAGGTGCGAGCGCATCGGAGATAGAAATGTAAGGGCGACTTACCTCCTCGATGGGCCTAGTAGCCTGGTAACTTGTTACAGGTCGCGTAATGTGCCCGCGGGGTACGACTAGCGCAGCGGGCGAGTAGCTGCGACGGCACGTCGACGCGGACTGCAACTGCGATGCATTTCGCCAAGGGGGTGGTGCACCGTGTGCAAGCGAGACTGCAGCGCCCGCCCATTCGCCTCGTGCCTCACTTTCCCGCCCTACTGTTCTTGAAAACTTTCTACACTTAACAGGTGGTGCGATTTGTAATTATACACCTCAATTAACACTACATTATGTCCCGCTTGATTTAATCCAAACTATTGTTCCTTGCATGAAACTTACGGAGAAATGAGACACATTTGTAAGAAAACGGCACTACTAACAGACGTAGAACGTATTTAAATAATTTTTAAGTGATTATTTACTTAGAGTATTAAAAAATAACGTTTTTTTCAACCGCCTTGGTAGCTAGAATTAAAATGAACGCGTCATTTCTGTTCTGCAAATCTGAAGCACGGCGCCGCCTCCAAGCGGTCGCCTAGGTGACCGCCCGTCACTGTCGCTCCAAGTGTCTCAGCATCTTTTGTGATATTTCTTTACAAATAATATTCGTCTGATATGAAATTGTCATATATCGGATATTCGTAGCTGTATAGCAACAGTATAAGGGTTTACGTATAGTAACCATGTAGATATAAGGAATAATAATTATGTTGTTAATTGTGATTTTCATTTGTGTTTTACATAATGTACTTCATTGTCCTTCTGGCTTTTTTAACTTTGTAAGCTTGTATGTGCAAATATTGTTGATTGTCTCCTGAAAAATTGTAAGTTTCATAAAAATATTTTAGTAGTACATTTCGGAAAGTGTGAAATTGTGTAGAAGCTTAAAATTCTTTTACTTGTACAATACCAAGTATAAACATTGTGTAAGAAAATCGCTTGAATCCGTCTACAGTCTACACTGAAATTATTGCAAAAGTGGCCTACATTGACGTATGTAGGTAGTACATAATATGTATAATATTTTTAACCCTCTACTTTTTTCTATTATAAACCGTACTTTTTTTTACATTGTAAAACTGGGTGTAACTCATATCGTAGATAATTAATTGGTAGCTAAACTTATCTAAGAATGAAAAGATTCATGAGCGCGTTCGAATTCACCGTATAGAATAGCAACGCGACACTGCGATGGGTCTGTTAGTCATTATTCGAAAACAAATACGAGGAAAAAGTCCTCACCCCTACCATTCGTACTGCGAACAAAATACGGGTGAAACTTTTTATATAAGTATATTATATGTATTTGCAGCGAAGTGCAGAAACAAATAAGTTGTAATTTTACTTTCGAAGTTTACGGCCATTCATACTGGAGATTCCGAACTGGATTTTTTCTTTTAGTTACATATCTCTCTTGCTTGGGGAGGAGTTGTTTCCGATAGTGCAGTGTTTTCAGTGAGATGATATTTGCAGTATCATTTCTAACTCATTTTTCTCTGAGATCAATAACTTAATGAATGAGAATCTCGGCTATACAGTGCACAGTTTGCATTGAAAGGTAGGTATTGTTAAGAAGAGAGATACTTTTATCAGTGTACATTGTTTAAAGTATTTTCATTAGAGGATAACTATTTTATAATGTTAGGTGACAATAAAATGTATGTAATTTATGTAATGTATGAATAAAAGAGTTTAATATTTACTTTTTAAGTGTTTTCATAAGAGTTGAAACAAAACATTGATGATACTTTTTATTAGTGTAGCTAGATTGTTGCTTTTTATCTACGAGTAATAAATAAATTATTAAAGTGTGTGATAGCATTTTTAATTATAAATGTTTGATAATGGGTCTATTATTAGGGTTATTTGGGATATTTTATAAGTTATTAGATTTGGAATATTCTGACAAACGTTCTCAGCGTTATTATTATACCTTCATGCTAGGTCCCGTATTGAGTAGGCAGAGAGCACATGGTGCGAAATATCTGTATTCTAACCTACCTCTTTTACATACATTTTATTATATAGTATGATGATCCTGAAACACAGTCAGTGGAAAATTTTTGAAACGAAAACTATAGACACATACTCGTAGCAGACTGAAATATTGTATGGAAACTTTACAGCTACACACTAAGACAGTCCACGTGTAACCTACAAAACAGCCGGCGATGTAGTGAGTTGGTCGCGGTCCAAGTCCCTCGTACAGAGAGTATATTTTTGTTCAGCAGTTACAGGGTGGAAGTCTTTTAGCTAAGTTGGGTCTTAAATGTTATCTGTGTACAAAATGTTAAAATCTTAAAGCGGGGGGCTACGTTAACGGTAATTAGGGGCGTTTGATAAAAAGTAAATGATGTATATATTATTCTCTGTTTACATACCAGTATAATAGCTGTTTTGTCTCATCATAGTAAAAGAATTTACTGTTCTGCGTTTTTAAGTTATTAAACAAAATATAAGTATGTTAAGCCTGATGGTAAGCAGTATTGTCAGTGAGTAATTATATGATATCATTTTTCAGTACAATTCACCTTCGCTTAGAAATAATACTTGATATGGTTGGGAATATAAACTAATTCTATTAATTGATTGCATATTTACATCAAATACATTTTTAAGACGAATAGCTATGTTTTTATGTTATTATTATTATTCTATTGTTACGCCACATTACAAATGGGGTAGGCAGTGGACACCGAGTGCCAAATGTGTGTATGCCAAGAGACTCAATGTGCGTCGTTGCTTAATGTCGTGAGCAATAAAGAGCCGGTTCAATTTGTGTTAATTAAGCGAGTAAAATATGTAAATCCTTGTTAATAGGTCTGTTATGTAAAACGAGTTCTTAGAGAATAGGGTTACTTGAGTAACATTTCAGTTTACGTCTAGTTTATCCTAAGGTTTAATAGTACAATGTTTTTACAAAATAATTAGAGGGTGGTTACTTTTTTATCACATGATAGGCTATCGTTTGGCTGCGATCCCGCCTGATGGAAAGCGCGGATGCGTCCTAAGACGGAGCACACATTCCTAGAAAGAGCTTATTCACCCTTGCTTTGAAGAGATCTAAGTTATACATATGTGTCCGGAAACACGGATGCCGGCGGGGTGTTTCATTCCCGGGCCGGCTGGATAACAAAGGTGGAATCAAACCGTTTCGTTCTGGCCATAGGAATGTTCACCAGATAAGGATGCTAACCTCCCGATAGATGCCTAGATGTTCGGTTTAGGAAAGTAGCTGGGGGGAATCAGTTCGTAGTTCCTGCGCGCAATCGCCAAAGTGTATCCTGTATGTAATTGCAATTTATATATCTTTATCAATTGCTAAATAATCTATCTTTATATAATTCTTGGACGTACGAGTATTTAGTAGGGAATATAGATATTACTTGCATTTTGAGACACTTAAGATGTGTTAGTTTTTGTATTAAGTATTTTCTTATAATATCTATAAAGGTATTTGATTATTTCATGTTCTGGTTTGATTGTCTGAGATGAGTTCATCCGCGATCTTGCTGCAATCAGCGGAGGCTCACAAAAGAGTTCGGATAAGTTCGTAGCCAGTCGGCTATCCTGAAAAAACGTGACCAAGTTAAATCGGTACATACTTTAATTAATAATACTTATTTAATTAGTGGCGCTGATACGGGAAGACCTATTTCCGATGATATTGATGATGATGATTTATTATATATTTTACATATTGCCCAAAAATACATAACTACATAAGAAATATAATTAAAACTATGAGTGTGTATTGTGTAGCATCAACACTGCTTTATAATTTTTATTGGATTGCTTTACTCGCTTTCGACTTATATTATGAAATCACTGAAGTTATTCGTTCAGCAAAGAGCTTACCTCATATTCTTGTCGTCAAGCGTAATTGTGTGCGGCAAGGCAAGGTAAATATAACGGACGATAATATTTCATACACACGGCCTCTCATACTTACGACGTACATACTTCGTTACCATAAAGTGAACCGACGGCGCGTGAAACATCGATATCCAACGGAATAAACATATTTATACAAAGTGCGCTACTCTGTTGCTTGCGTTTTGTGCCACTTGAATAAACCCAAAACGTTATTAATGACAACTTACCCTCTAAAGCTTTACCGACAACTCATGAATTTTCTAAAGAATACGTTGGCCTTATACCTATAACATACAGTTATTGTTTTTGATGGTCTTTTCACGCGTTTTTGGATATAGATTAGTGTAATATTAGCGTGGGACGAAGTAGTACGTGCAGATATAAAACATATAATGTATTTATTTACTTTGAAACTTAATGATTTGTTAACTTTGAGTTTTCAGGTTATGATAACCAGTTGCTGGTACGTTTACTCTTTTAAATTCATAGTCTGAGTAAGTTCTATTTAATACACAACGTTACGGCCCGTATAATAAGGCATTTTAAAACTCCACCTATCCACACTTTGACTTTGTTAAGAACATAAAACTAATATGAAGTACTACGAATTGCCTCTAGAAAATTTTAATGCAATGAATGTCTCTTAAATTGTTAAGATATTGCATTTTATGTAAGTATTGTAGTCTTACGTTACCTTTCTTACGATACACAAATACGTAATCTGAATCTCTTTACACCTATGTAATTAAGTTGCAACAAGTGCGAAATTAATGCTTAACGGCATTAAGCACAAACTCCTTCTTTGTGCTTTATAATATATTGAATTAATGGTTTTAGTGTATTTGTACATTTAAAACGATAGGAAATATATGTATTGTAAGTAATGATTTATGTATACGTATGTCCTCATTAAAGGTGGTTACGTCATGTAGACATCGATGTAGCTTGCTACGAGTGCTACGGCAACACGTGCGTAAACGATGTCTAAATGTGCTTGTGGTTCGTAGTCGTCAGTACAATTTTGCTAAATATATATATTTTGCTTAAGTTTTGTTATCCTTTTGCTGTCTTGATCTGCCACCTACATATTTATATCATGCTTTGGAGGATATTTCTCAGTTATATATTTTTTTCTTTCTTCTGTTACTCCAAAGGTGCACGTTAGACTGCAATCTCTACAAGATGTAGCCTAGACCTATCTTGGACCAGGAACCTACCCTATAGCATTATAAAGTATCTAATCAATCTTCTCTTCAACAATTCCAAGTTGTAGCAATCGAAAAAATAGTCTTATGATATGAAGCAGAATAGGCCAGATATAATTATATTATGAAGAGATATAAAAGTTTTTGCAGCAAGTACGAAAAAGGCGGAAATTGCAGTTAGGTAAAATTATTTTCATATAGACAAATTAATTTTATGTACAAAAAAAATTATAACGAGTTTTAAGCAATAGTAGACTGTTCAGGCCTAAATTTCTACATTATTTGCTACGTGCCGTCAAATATTATTTTATGTTTGTGATATTTATAGTTACGATCATAAATAGTCTTCTATCCTAAGTAGTTTTCAGTTGTTTTCAGTTTCAGTTCAAGTATGTTTACAATAGAATTTTCGAATCCAGGCTAAATAAAATTACGGTATTTTTATTTGACTGGTTTAGTGGTTGCCAGCACGTTTGCTGATGTATGATGCTGGGTTTAATTCCCAGGTCGGGTTTACTAATTCGAGTTTACTAATTTTAATTTTCTAATAGAAATTTCTAACATTTCATAATCATGATGATGATGATGATGTTGTTGATGATGATGAATAGAAATTTCTAACAGTAGCTCGGAGTTCTGAATCTGTACCGGGTGTAGGCTATAGGCTTACCGTAAACGTAACTGGTGCAACGTGGGACTGGACTACATACTTTTTCTGCTTATTCCTTCGCGGATTACAGGCGTGATGTTAAGTTATGTTATTATTTATTGTTAGTATAAGTGTATTGATACGCCTGGTACATTAGTTTAGAAAGAAACTTAACGATTTAACACACTTCTTTATTACGGTGATGCAAATCAAACCATTCGTGAGAATAATTATTATCAAAGCATTTGGTGTTTGAATAGTGTTAGCGTTAGATAAGTTTAGCATCGGTGGAACAACATGCAGTTCCCACAAAGATCATGTTGTGATTCCCTGCGCGAGTTCGATTATTGAGACTGAAATTAGGCGTCCGCTCGGCATCCGCGGCGCCGCCCGCCTACGGGCACGTTCACAACTCCCACATTACCCATTTAATGACTAATATTATAAATACCACACAGTATTTTAAATGGCAACATTGTTGAACTATTCCGTATCAACAACCATATCATCAACAACCCCTATATAGCCCCACTGCTGGATACAGCTCCTCTCTTAGAATGTAAAGAGTAAGAGTTTGCTGTACTCTTCAAATACGATTGGCATACAGCTCTAAGATGTACATTTTTTTCGCGATGTATTCTTTACTTATTAGGTCAAGAAATATCGAATAACTTGCCGGATTTTTTTTTTTTTTATTACAAATGCTTCACGATATAAAATTAACGAACATGAAATTGGTCATAATAACATTAAACATAAAATTGGTCATAGTAACAATAAATATGTATGTACATATAAGTTATTCATTAAACTATGATGACTAAGTTGTTCATATCATAAACTAATTTGTTTCTCCTACAAATGTCCCAAGGAAACATTATAGTCGGCGTAGGCGTGCGAATTACCTGTTCTAATACAGAATAATTTATGTAATTAGCTTTCATTGAGCATAAAAATACATTAATTCTGCTTTTTTGTCAAAAATGCACGTTTGCTTATAATAAAAAATTCTTTTCTATTTTTGCATGTTTGGAAACGAACAGCTTGAAGAAAAAATATAGCATTAGATTTGGTGATATCGATAGACTCGAGCCTTGTTGCGGCTGTTTAGAACTATAAAGGCTGTGACGTATAGCTACATTATTGAAACCTCAAAATTGTGAAAACTTCTCTCTTACGAAATTATCTAAACTATGGTTTTAGTATGAGAGTGTTCGCTGACAACAATGGGTAAAAATGTTGACTTTATTATATTTTATTGTAACTAACACTAAAATACTACAAGACGTTTGTTTATCACGCCTCAAAAATCACAAGAAAATAAATTAAGCTTTCGCATTATTACGAAATACATACGAAATATTACGAAATAGAAAAATAAAGCAACTAATAAGAAAATACCTTTACATATTGAAGCTATATATATTCATGTGTGAAAAAAATCGCATGTTACTACACTAAAAATATGCGACAAACATTAAAACGCACGGTCTCATTATGTAACAATGAGTAAACGTCGAAACACTTACACTGGCTCTTGTAACTATAATTATTATGTCCCCGCCTTACATGGAAACAGAACGACGCATTGAGTTTATTGTTCAACAACATCTACTCGTTCGTTAGCAATATGTCTGCGATCTGTTTTGTTTGATTAATAAATCTATTTTAATGAATACCTTTTTGTTATTTTTGATGCTTAATTGAACTTAAAATTTTAACATTCATAACAGAATTGATTCTATCTGTGAACTCGTTTTTTGGTTTGGAAACAAAACGTGAATAACTTCATTAAGACATACATATTTTTAAATTTATATGTGTGGTATTTTTGTGTTGTTATGTTGTATATATGTAATGATGATTCCAAGTTTTTTAATATTAGGTAATTAAATATGAAATTATCGTTTTGATGTACTGGCCACCTTCACCTCAAATATCTAGGGTTTGGTTTGGAATTCCATATTCAAATACATTTCAACTTTAGGCTCCTGTATTTCTGTTTCGAATTTTGTAATTTATTTGTTTTTCCGCCATTTAACTTTTCTTTAACTTCGTTCTGTTCACAAGATGGAAAACTTGAAATATCGCGTTATTTACGAATATGAGTTCAAACGTAACATCAACGCTGCAGGAACAGCTCTAAGGATCAATGATGTGTATGGGGAAGATACTGTAAAAGAAGAAAGGACAGCGCGCTTTTGGTTCCAACGTTTTCACGGTGATTGTGGAAGCGGATCTATCCCAAACCACTTCAGAGCTAGCGGCGGGCTTCGGTGTGAGTGACAAAACAATTTTAATTCACTTAAAATAAATTGGAAAAGTGAAAAAGCTAGATAAGTGGGTACCGCATGAATTAAGTGAAACAATACCGAGGGAATATTGAATCGTACCGTTACTTGTGATGAAAAGTAGATCTTGTACGACAATCGGAAAGGCTCATCACAATGGTTAAACTCCGGTGAACCGGCCAAATCCTGTTCCGAGTGAAAGTTGACTCAAAAAAAGGAACGAGTTCCTTTTTCATGATGACTTGACCGCAAGTCCACTGCTGGACACAGTGCAATGAGCGCCATCGCGCCCTGTCTTCGGCTTGTCGTGTCCAGCATCTGTGTGCAGCCTTTTGGAGATCGTCATCCCACCGATCCAGAGAGCGTCCTATATTGCGATTGCCGAGCCATGGTCTTCGGAACTCGCCTACCCCACCGATTGTCGGTTCTTCGCCAGCCCATTGCCACATCAGCGAGCTAATTCTTTGAGCTATATCGGTGACTTTGGTTCTCTGTCGGATAGTATCATTTCTGATCCCATCCTTCAGAGAGACTCCGTGCATAGCTCGCTCCATAGCTCGCTGAGTGG
>DWDT01003438.1:0-12302 GCA_018245595.1 Microceris scylla | reverse complement strand
TGTACATAATACAACTGAACTATATAAATTATTATTTTTTTAAATTCAAAATACAAAATATCAGTAACGTAATAAAGATAAATGTACTTTTTTTTATTGTGACATATTCTTTAGAATTTCAAATAAAGAATACCAATTGCTGGTCACAGTACAATTGGGTCAGTATGACCAAAGTAATACAAAATTTTAAATTCATGAATGGACCTTGTACGTCTGGGAGTACATAAATTAGTGTGGCTGTCCAGTATCATAAATCAACCTTAAATATGCAGCTAGAACATCAAGTGAATACAAATACTGATCTCGTTAAGGCATGATAGATTAGGTCATTTTACTAAATATCTGGCCCTATTGAACTCCTGAGCTGGTTATTTATTATCTCATTAAGACGTAGAATGAGAATACTACACAATAAAAATTTCTTACTTAATATGTTTTGTTGTTGCAATAAAAATATGTATATAAGGATATGTAGATGTATACAAGTATTTTATCGGCTTTCTGGTTGTCATAACATGTAGTCTATTTACTTTGGGATTAGATTACTATGTGAAGATGTTCCAAAACAAGGCAGAAGAAAACTCCAATTTTCTATAAAATCAAAAAAGAATTGTATTCAGGTCTATTTCATCATCATCATCATCATCATCATCATCATCAGCCTATGTCAGTCCACTCTGGACATAGGCAATTCTACTCTGATTCGGTTCTTTTTAAATTGTTTTTGATATGCAATTATAAAAATTAATTATTAAAACTCTACATAATTAAAAAAAAAACAACAATACTGAAAACAAATTTCTTTTAGATGCTAATAATATTATAAAATAAACGACTCTACATACCCACATAACAATAACCTTCGCAAACCAAATACTCTACATACACACGCGCCCATGAAACATAGGACGGCAGTTTACATCACGACTAGTCTCAAGGAGTTCGAAGAAAACTATAAACATATTGAACTATTGATCGGTAAATTATATTTGTAACATAACACGAGCATGATGTCATGCAATCATGTGTAATTCAACATAATCATCATTATCATCATTAATCATCATTATCATCATTAATCATCATTATCAGCCCGTCATCATCCACTGCTGGACACAGACCACTCCAATAGCAGGCCACTGAGCTCGATCTTCAACCCTTCACACCCAACCTCTGCCAGCCACTGTATATATCGTCACTGCACCGTGTTAGCGGACTTCCTACGCTATGTTAGCCAAGAAATGACACATGTATAATTCAAGTTACATTATACATCATATTATACGTTCTGCAGTTATACATTACACGGGGTCAGACCGCACTGGAGCGTCCGCAACAATGCTAACTACTCCATTAACATATCGTGGAGACTATAAGTGGAACAAATGTAAGGCCAAGACACGTACATACTTATTGAACGAATACCAATATGCTCAGTTATAGATATACTTGCTTTCGGTACTCTAATGTTGAGTGCATTAGACCTGTTTTTTCTGTCTCGGTATAAACAACGTAATCTCACGCCTATAATCATCGAAGGGGTTGGCAGAGGACTGTAGCACACTCCTACGTCTCACCACTTGGTTTACGGCTCAGCATGGAATAGATGGTGAGCATGTAAGGCTGTTAGCAGAGGCTGGATGCGACAAGCCGAAGGCAAGGCGGATTGGCGTTCATCGGAGGAGGGCTATGTCCAACAGTGGACTGAGAGAGGCTGGTGACGATGATGATGTGTAATTTATCAGGAGATCAATTACTACAAGGTCTGTCAGTTTGAGATGAGACGGTCCCGTGTGCTGATATCCCTTTATTTATTTATTATCTTACTACACATATGTATGTAATACAATAAAACGTGAGGAACTAAACATATAATAAAAAATAATTTGCCCAATCAATATATCACATTTAACTTACAATCTGACATTTTATTGTTTCAGCAGAGCGAAAATAGTAAATGCAAAACATTACTTTTGCTTGTTCATGCAGTACTATTCTTTGTTTTATAAGTCACTAGCTGTACCCGGCGGACGTTGCTACGCCAACATACAAATACATATATATACTAATTTTCATAATAATCGGTACAGTAGTTTTTGAGTTCATACAGACAAACATTCATTTTTATATATAGACTATAGAAAATAGTACCTAATACTACGATAAAATTACCATATAGCTAATATCAAATTTTTAATGAAAACATTAAAAAATGTTCATATTTATTGTGCTTTGGGGTAGGCAGACTTAGGATTTTTACCCGCTACAATACGAATCAAGTTTTTTCACCTACTATCATACATGAAAGTTGCAGATGTTATAATATTGTTTTAAATGGTTGTTTTTTTTTATCTTTAATTTTATTTTCTTTTATTTGTACTACAGTCGCAGAACTAAAGTACGTGACTAATATTATTAACATATTTACTTCATATTATTCATTAGTGATTCGCGAAAATTGTCGCAAAATAACCGTTTTCATTTAAAAGAATCGGGTATTTCTTTATAAGAAGATGAAAAAAACAGAAAATTTTATTCCAAATCATTTACAACATTCGCCGCTAAAACCAACAGGAGAGTCATGAAACAGTCAATTTTTCAATAAATTAGTTAGCCCAGCCCGCGGCTGGGGAACATTGATTTCGTTCGTACGGATTTATAGCGGGCTAATTATAATAAATTTAATCACAATAAAATATTACATACAAAAATATTGATATACATTTACATACTCGTATCGATCCAAGTAACATTAGAACCGAGAGTGTCCACTTGCTTATTTATCTTTTAACCGTTTCTATGCCAGTAGGCAGTATGGACAAGTATCCTTTCATTATTTATAAAACTAATAGATACATATATTTTATTATGTGGTACTACTATTGTTAGTACTGTTGTACTTTATCTATATAATTTTCCAAACAAACGTATAACGTTCGTCGACGAGCTTAGTATTGGAACGAAATAGATCCAGTGTCGCGACAAAGCGATGGACGTATCTGTTACCATAAACATGGCGTCGATCGAATTCGAACTTTAAGCACGGGATGCAAAAGTCGAAAGTGATCGTTACCGAATCCGTTTTCGAGTGTGTCAATAAAATATTCAAATGGAAACAGTATAAAACAATAAATGATGGTAATTGGCCGTTCGCACCATACTGTCGTCGGGTCCCACGCTCCGGACAACCGCCACTTGTTCCCGCTCCACTTCAAGCTTACTTATACGCGCATTAATTACTTTACAGATATCAAAGAATATGCTTTATCAAAAATATATACACGGGTGATACGATTACATGAATTCGAACACCATAAACGTAGCCATGGGTAACAGCCCTATTTACATTTAGGTACATGAAAATTATCGAAAGAATAAATTGTTCTATTTTTAAATCAATTTCAAAGCTCCAAAATCATTGCTTGCTGGCGGGTATTAGTGCAGATAACAATGCAATATTGTAACACCAAGTTAACGAATTATAAACCAATGACTTTTGACCCCCGAATTTTGTATAGAATGTATACAGTTTAGAGTATAAAAAAATTAACATTTTTTAAAAATTTTATACTATACTAAGGTGTATTGTAAACCAGGTGTGTTTCGAATGATTTATAACGGAACGCCAGTTGGATGAGAATTTGATGTTATCTGTACAAGCAGTAGTTAACAAGCATCCAGTTAATATGTTGGAAGATAAAAATAAACGTCAGTATCACAATGAAGCTCGAATGGTTTCCGTTTAAATGTGATTAATTGAGGCATTAGCGAAGAATTATTCGGTATTAACATCGAGCCGAGAACAGAATTAATATTTTATATGATAACATATTTACAATTTTTATACATAAATTTGTAATCGGGTATGAATAACGGCGGGTTTGAGTGAAGGAAAGATGTGTTGCTTGAATCGTTGGTTTGATTTTCAGCTTTGTATGCAAAGCTGAAGTATTGGGAATGGCACTGGCCAATATATCAGTTTTCTACACTATATATAAAAACATTACAATATACTGTATATAAAAATATTTATAATTATAAATATTATAAATATTTACAATTATATATAAAAATAGTTTCAAGTTTTTTTCTTCTGAATTTTAAATTAACAATCTAATTACAAAGGAAAATCCTATAATTTGTAAAACGTTTTGCTGTAATCAAATCCTTTTTGAATGAAGGACCGTACTAAGGAAAAGATAACGTGGTCATGAAATTGTTATTAAATATGTTGCTTAGATACACAATCGTTGTAAAATCTAACTCATACTGTTCAGTTTGAAAACGAAGGTAGGTATATTAAACTTGAAAAAAATAATCGTTGAAAAAATAATTGTATAAAGAAAAATACCAAGCAAAAGAATTTTAAGTAAACACAACATAAAACAATACTTTTGAAAAGTCCAATTAAATATTTAAAAACTATCAGATTTAGAAATTGTATTGTCCACTCATGTCCACTCAAAGAGCATATTAATGGAACGGAAAAAATAATACGCATTGGTCCATTTAGATCGCAATAATATAATTTAAATAACAAATGGTTCCAATTGAAACGTGGAACACATGCGTTGTATGTTGGAGGCTGAGTGCTTTACATAATCTTAGAACAGAGCCATGCTCGTGTTCAAGCCTTCCTGCTTACATAAGTATTCAAAAGCTGTCTTTTCAGTTGTCCGTCCGTCTGTCAACAACAATAGGGATGACAAAACAAGCGATATTTTCCCATATGGGCGCACAATGAGGCTTTGTGCACGCGCATGCCTTTACAAATCGCATATTCCGCTTTCAGTATTGTTTTTCGCCGGCCATCGCTTCTCAAACTAAACATGTCCGAGCAAAAATTATTAGCACGCTATTAATGATTTCGAAGAACAATAAGGCAATTGATATATTTTTAATATATTATCATATTTTGTATTTTTGCTCGTTGATATCGTGATTTCATTTTCCTGACTGAAAATTCTTCCCCACAAACTGGACAAAAATACGATTATTTGGTGTGCTCACAAATAAACAGCTGTGACTAATGGCAATGATTTTTTCTTCTTTACATTATATCTATTCATTAGCCGAGTTATTCAATCTTTGTGCTGATCGTTCACACGACGTTGATGACCTAAATATTTTAGCCATAAATAAAGTTATTTTTCACACCCGCTAGATCTAATCTTACCGCGAGTAAGTCGCTAATGCTAATACTGACTAGAAAAAGCTTACATAAATAGACTTGATAAAAGTAGCTACCCGTACTGACATGATTGAAACAAGTTTTGTGCTCGAAAATCAATGGGTTAAAATTGAGTCATCTACATAAATTAATGTTGGAACCAATGTCATTTAGTTGTTCAATTAAATATCACCGTTAATTCTAAAATTCTATCTCCGATTCAGATGGCGGTGGTTGATTACAATAATCAAGTAAAAAATGCTAGGAGTATAGCTTCTGACCGCCAATAAATAATTTGAATAATTTGCCTACCTAATCAGGCGTGTCTGTTAAAATATAATATGTATTTTGTAATAAATCTAAGCTCGTAAGATTTTTATGAACTGACGTAACATGGTTTATTGTGTCGTGAGAATTTTGCAAATGTTTACCAGTTCTTTTGTTTTTTAAATACCTACATTTAATAATTCCGCCAACGCACCTCGACAATGCCCTGCCTTGGTCCACAAAGGAGTGAGGCGAGCGAGGCATAGACAACGAGCGAGCGTTTTGTCTCGAGCCATAGACAAAAGCTCTTTCATTCGCGAGACAATGACGAGTTGTCTTTACCTCATTTATCATACAGCCAGGTTACTTTCATCCAATAATTACAATGTACAGAGGATTCAGATATACAGAGAGTCTGAGGCCATTGTAGAAATTAATTACAAAACTGCTCAGTACTTTGTCAGACAAGTGGGCAATAAAATGTTTAGTATCTAAAACTCGTGGGCTGTTAACATTCTCTACCAACACAAATTCTGCGTCAGTTCATTTCTCATAAGCGTGTAGGTAAACATTAAATTTTGAATTATAGGCGTGATCAAATGACATGTTGGTAATTCCGAGGCGGACAGTAGGCAACACTGACATAATTAGTGGACCACGATGACGTCTCGATGATAACCCATTCTATTAATTCAAAAAAGGAATGCTATTTAAAAAAATAACCGTTGAAAAAGAACAAACGCTGTTAAAACCATTGAAATAAGATATGTGCGTTATTTTTGTACGGCTGCGTTCATTTAGAACCGGTTTATGTTTCGGTATCCCACATCTTTTCAAATTACGAGCCAACATTAAGTGTGGATGCAACATTAGTAAGATAATAATTCCTAGAATCACGTTACCAGCGGTACAAGGTGAGAAATGGTACGAAAGTCGAAATAGGTAATTAGAAGTTTCGTGTTCCATTCTAAATTATACAAAATGTGTTTGTCACTTGTCTCCTCAGTGCTTTGGAATTCTTGTGACTGTGTAAAGAGTTATTTCAAGTTATCGCTTCGAGATATTTGGAGAATCTTAGGATAGGAACAGTAGAAATGGTCAGTCAATTATTTTAAGGCATAATCGTCTTCTATTGTGCTATAAATTTACGATAACCCGGTTGAAACAAAACAGTTAAATTTATCCAGGTATTGTTATAGCAAATATGAAAATTGTAATTTACTTTAAAATTCATAAATAATTACTTGTATTACTGTGTAATACTGTGTGAAGCTGTATGAATATCTGGATATGGACCATTAAAATATTAGGACTATTTCAAGAACTTTTATGTTTTTGTGGAGCAAGTGCCTGATCATTGTTATGTATCATACCAATGATTTGTAGGAATATAGTTATTACTAAAAATTTCCTTAACAGAAGCTATATTTATAGAGATCTTATCGAGGAATACAAATAAAAAAGCTTAAAAATGCAATACAATGATAGAGAAATGTTTAAAAATTCAGACATCCTAGGCACTGAACATCAATTGGTATGTTGGTACGAAAGCTTAAATGTACCCCAAAATGAGATTATCAAAACGGTCGACAACTGAAAAGAGAAAGTCCCGTCAGTGAGCGGTGGGCAAAAGGCTCTGAAGCGCTTTGCCTCAGTCAGAGCGACCCCGTGTTGTTCCCAGAGTGCACTCGCGCGCTAATTGTTCGCGGGAAGGGTTGTTCGAGCATTGTTTTCAGAAATGTATGGTCAACATAAACAGTACTTTTTAAATTTAAAAATTTAGTATGAATTAAATATCGTTCCATGCATTATAAAATAATTTATAGAGACGTAAATATATGAACTAAATAATATTAAATACAGTTCTGTCGTTATAAAATTAATTTTATTTCATAATTTTGTCGGTTTAGTTTTGATTTTTGCTTTTTATGTAAACTTGATATATGGCTTATTTTATTAATTGATGTAGGTAAGCCAATAATTTAATAATATAATACTCTATAAACGTTTTATGTTACAATGAATTAATGAAACGTTCCGCTCGACAGCCACCAAGTGGATAGAGAGAGCGGATATGTAAAACACAATTCAAACTGGATGGTAAACTTGTACAATTTTCAATGCGACGCTACAACGTTTGCGGTACTTGCGCATTTCGTGGCGGTAATTTTTCTTTAATTAAAATAATTCCGCTTGTCGTTCACTTGCCGCATTCGTTTGTTGTGGTCCACGACGCGTGCCATTTGAAGTCCTCTTATGCTTTTTAGTGCCCGTGTTTACCCTTCGCTTTGGCTTCCGTACGAACTTCGTACGGCGAAAATAATGGCTCAACTCGACTTTTATTTCCGCTTTACGTTTCAAGGGTTGGTTTATGAGAGATACGAGAATTTTTATTGTGAAATGCGCAAAGATGTGAGAACGTAAATATAATCGTATTCAAATATAGGTACATATAACGGAGAATTGAACGATGCGTGAAAATCTGTCTGATTTAATCTATTAAAAAAGACGCTTGGAGATAATTAGTTTTTTGGCGAAATTACGGAATGGAAAAACCGCCAGCCAGCGTCGGCTTTCAACGCTTATCTCCTCAAAGTTTCTTCCAACACATTAGTCTGCGAAAATTCTGCGCATATTGTATGTGTGCGACCGATAGGCCACGCGTTGGCGCCAAAAAAATCGCGCGATAACCATAGACAAATCGTGTCAAGATGACGCAGCGGGAACACTAATGACGCAAAAATCGCCTATCTTGCGTCACGATGTAGGGGGGACCTTGTTTAAAATAAAAATGGGGGTCGGAAGCGCCCTTTGTGGCCAATTCAGTGATTGGATGTCGTTTTGTTTGATTTTTCTCACGTTGGGGTGTGTTGATGGAGAATTGATTGGGATTGATGATTGTTCGGAAGCTTTTTAGTGGACGTCAATTGCTTTGTGCTCGAGCCGGAATAAATATTTGTTTTGTGGCTGCAGTTACTTCGCGGTGCTTTTAAATATTCGACATTTTGCAATGTTAATTTTTATTCCTTTTACCATGAAGCCTACATATCAAAAGTAACGAAATTTAAAATAGCTATCATTGTATAGGTCCATTTTTATTAAGTTCCCTTTATTTTCTGTATAATGTCTTTGTTTTAAATAAATTATAATTAACCATATTACGAAACGTGTAAAGTAAAACTTGCTAATTAATTATGGCCAACCTATCATATGACGATCGTTACTTAGTAAAAGATAGTATCACCCACAAAATAACACTATAGTAAAGCTGCTTAACTCATAATCTGACCATAGGATTAATACTCCTTATCGCTCTACAAAAATCCTCATAGGAGCGACAAAGACAAAAAATGTCTATTAATAAGGGGGGTTAAAATCAGAGACCTCATCAAGCGTATTAGCCGATCCCATTAAATAGGCGCCCTTGTACAGGGGCAAACGGTGACAGAAGGAGTATCTTTGTTTAACCAGATAAAATCTCTTTGACAATTTGCGCTTATTCAAATAAGGCATCCCTTGGCACATAATGGCGTAATACGTTGCTAAATCATAATGCTTGTTTGGGTAGCTCGCTCGTATTTTACTCAGGCTATCCGTATGTAGGCAAGGTGAATTAGTTATTCACTTGACTGCACCTTACGTGTGTAATCATTGGTAGGCTACATTAAAATTTGCACGTATCTATGTATGTTGATACAGTGTTTTAATTTTCTTTATTAATCTCTTCGGTTCGGTTTGGTTTGTTTTAAAATCGTTTATTTAATTTTAAAGTATCTGACTTAGCAATAGATACATAATATGTAATATATTGGGAAGGCATAAACCTTGTTATAAACGCGTTACAAAATATTTTTTCAGTCCGATCGGGTTGACGTTTTTCTAAAATAATCACTCTCTATATTACATAATTTGACCTCCTTTAAGACCACACAGAAATTAGAAAAATATCAACAATTTTGTTTTTCAATTCCAAATTATGCTATTGTATGTTAAATTATCGTCGACATGCTTAATAATTACCCACGTGTTTGAAAATTAATCAACCTATGTAATAAAAGTCAATAAAAATCACACAGTAATGTCCTGTAAACATTTTCCATGTCTCCCGAGGAGATACTACATAATGTCAAAGCAACCCTGTTTAACTTATTTTAACGCTGTATCGTCTAATTCCCTTGCTAAAAACAACGCCCCATAATCGTCCCGGGCCAGAGCAAACAGAACTTAGTAACTACGCTTTAGATGAAAAACGCCGACAAACGTTTTAGAATTAACAAAACAGATTACATTTGCTACTCTCAAAGCGTTCAGGGTGCGTTGTTTGTTGCCGATTCTTTCATTTACGTATCTGTTGGACCGGAAACTGTAAATGTTTACGGAATGAGCGGGAAATTATACTTACAGCATATTATACATAATATACTATTATTAACGATAGAAGTCAATAATGCCGACAGGAAGTACAAAGATTTACTGGGATCGCAAAGAAACTATGTCGGTTACACAGTATTATAGCCTGTATGCATATGTTTATATAACAAATATGTATATACATATATTAAATCATCAAAAGTAATGCCTACCAAAGTGAAAATTATTTTATACCTAATTCACACAGGACAGGAATTTTCAACCAGTATTAACGGAACTTTAAATGAGACTTTTCTTTCAATGTAGGTACATCTAAAGAGATACTCGTACAATATAATCACGCCCTTATAAATTAGTCGTAACTTCACATAACCCCCTTAGAGTAGGTACGCATTATACAAGTCAAAGCCAAAGACTTGCCTACTAATAATATAACAGAGTTTGGCACCGTTCAAAGTTCGAACGTACATCTTTTCTACAGACGTTTCGAGTCACCGTATTTGTCAAATAGCCTCACTCCCCGATGGAGCCCTTGTGAATTCCAATTTCATCTTTAAAATCGCTACTGATTGTCTGTTTACATTTCTCTGCTTGTTTTGAATTTAAAGACGCTCATTTAACTTAGGCCTCCGAAGTTTCGTTCCATTCACGCATAACCAACAGTTCCCGCGCAAATTTCGTTCCAAATTAGAATTCGCGCGGGGAACTGGAGATCAAAATAAAATGGCGACTTTATTAGGGTACGGTACATAATCGTTTCGTGAATCAAAGGCGTTCGAATACGTATTTCGATGTTGATTGTACCGATAAGTAGCTTTTGCAAATTAGGCAGCCATATTTATTTGTTCTCTGTCAACCAATCGCGAGTCTTGCTACTTTGTTCTCTGTTTATTCAAACTTGGAGTCGAATTGAAATGCGAAATTTTAAATGGAGAGCTTTAATGCTACATTCCATTTTGGGTAGATTATTCCAAACATAAAGGTAGGGAGATATATGTTAACATTTTAAGAATACTAAACAAGACAAACAAATTACAACGGTTTATTGCCTACATATATTTAAGCAGTAATAGCGTACTCCAGGATAAATAAACCCATAAGCCGAAATTTCAAATATTGCGAATAATAGTATCAATACATTAAAACAGATGAACTCATTAATTTAAAACGCACTCGACGTTATCTTCTAGTTTCCCTTTTCATTCGATTCAAAAACGTATCCATTTGTATGGAGGAAATTACTTAAAGATTAAATCCCCTCGTTGACCACTTGCATAAATTATTGTACGAAGTCTATCAAAGAGATGGCCCCTTTGCCAGGGATGTCTGTATTATTATTTTATATCGATAATCTAAATATAAATCGTATTACAAGCTTTCATTTATATACTATTAAATGTTTCGTGAGTATGTATTGTATATATGTAACGGTTTAACTCACGTACGTTTTTCGAGATGATCCGACTAGATTCAGACCTGTACGAGGTCCTCCTTCATGAACTCCCGCAGTTTGCGGCCAGGTCCCGGCGGAGACAGTATTTCTTTCATTATTATTTAGAAACCCTGGCACTCCTATTTTCAATTTCTTTTAAATCTGCAGGTAATAAATGTATGTGAAAGAACCGGAGAATGCTGCAACAATGTTGTGTCTTTGTATTTATTTTTCAGGACAAAATTGAAAAGATAAATTATAATTATGTTAAACATGGGATATTTGGATAATTTTAATCTTGACAATTGACGTATGACGTATGACGAATATGACGTAATTATACAAGAATCCGATAATATTCATGTTAGGAAATAATATGAGTGTATGAATTATGAATATCCCTTTTATGAAATGAATTATGATGTGTAAAGAATTTTAACAATCTCAAGGCAACAATACAAAATAATAGAGACAACATCTATCGACATCGTTTAATATCATTACGGAAAGACCCGCACTATTCTTTTGTGAAGGAATGAATCGAGAAAATTAATTTGGGATATTTTTTCAACAGCCCCATCATAAGAGATATTATAAAGGAAGATCTGTCGGCATTGACATTTTTTCTTTGATGTCGCAGGTTTGGAAATAATGACGTATTTGTCTTTGAAATTGTATCCAATTTTTTTTTTCAATCACCGTCATAAAAGCTTTCACCGAATCTATCAAAATTTTAATTAGGACTTCTAAGATTGTTATAATGAGCTGTCGAATTTATACATATAGACGTAAATTGTCAATATAAAGAAATTGTTATTTGTGTATTGTAATCGTAATTCAAATTATCGTACATTTCCTGCAAATATCATCTAACATATATTATATTAATATATATGGTCCTCTTTTGTTTAGTGATATCGTAAATTCGTTCGCTCTTTGGATCATAGAAAATGTAAAACAATGGAATTATTACAATACATTATCATTTTAATCAGATTTTTTATCGTAATTGTAAATATTAATTAGTTATCGACACTTCATAAATATTTCAAATACACTATC
>DWDT01003437.1:0-12303 GCA_018245595.1 Microceris scylla | reverse complement strand
CATATCCATTTTATCCTCCCCTTTGTCTGCCAATTATTACATATTAGCTGACCCGGCGAACTTCGTATCGCCTAACAATTTGTTTCTTTGCCCTCGTATTTTAAATCTCTGCTATCTGCTAAAATTTTCATTTAATGATATTCTGTAAACGGCCGTTTTAATCTACATTACACACACAACGTACCTAACTAAAGTATTTCATTGCATGGAAAATAATACCGTATTGTCTAAAATAGCTTCCTAAATAGCCCATTCTTATTTTGTAACACGTGAAAGATAAAAATGGTTATTGTGGGTTATTTATAGGAGGAAGACTGCGAAGACATATTCAATGAAGGACGTTTTGCGTTTTTTACGCTACTAAGGGTTGGAACTTCATTACTGGTATGCTAAATGACGTTGAAATAGCTCGATTTTGAGATTTTTTTACAAAGAATTTTTTTATCTTACATAAAAAATATTTTCTTTTTTTTACTAAAAGTGGATACTTTGTTATAGAACATGTGTACAAAATTTCATGATGATCGATTGAGTAGTTTTCGCGTGAAAGCGTCATAAACAAACTTACATTCGCATTTATAATATTAGTATGATTTACGTTTAAAATGTAGGTTAATGTATTTACATGTACTGTTTTAAATTTTAATCTATATATCCATATATTATATATTATACACAAAACCAGTCAAAATCATAATCCTCATTTTTTATGTGTCTGAACAAAAAATGAAACACTATACACACTTCTGAATTCTGTAATAACACTTTTAGAGAGGAGATCTTTGCCCAAATGAACAATCTGTGTTGATGATAACAGAACTTAAATCATTTTACAACTGCACATGCACAGGTCAACTTGATTGAACAAATATGCCAATTTAAATGCAAAAAGTAGCCTTAAATCCTTTTTATGTGTGTGCACAAATGTAGATAGAACATAATTTAAAATAATATATTGTATAAAGTTATTTCTACATGCTCAAAATAACACAAGCAATTTATAACAACAATATGTTTAAAATAAAAAAAAATCATTGAACTACATAAATCAAGTAAAAATATTTATTTTAAAAAACACCTCTTTTCTTGAAATATGTACATCAAAAAAAAAAACAAAACACACATATAACGGTGATTAAACATTGAGACAGACAAAGTTACCACAGATAATAAAAACTTAATTACAATTATTATTTTTTTAAAAAGATACAAACAAAAGATCAATTTCTGATATTAAACATTATTTGTTTCTTTTTTATCAAGTTGTTACCATTAAAAATGATATTATTCATGTAATGATATTTTAATTGCATAGTACATCTGATTATTAAATTTATATCTTTGTAGTTTTTTCTTTATATATATATATAGTGGTACTTATGGGAACTACCTTACAAGCTAATTTGAGATTATTTGTCTTAAATATTTAATATACACAAGAAAAAACAAATTTGACAATTCTGTAAAAAACATATTTCACTGAAGTCATTGTATTATTTTCAGAAAAAACTATATTTTAATAAAGAGATGGTGCCTGATAGAACCCACCGAAGGCTATAGAATTTGTGACTTTTTCAATAATTAAATAGCAGAAAGGTCTGTTAGCCTCAAATCTAAGAACACCAATGCGATTGGTGAATTCCGCTGCGCTTACTGCTGAAGCTGTGGTGCCTTCTTCTGTCACTTCTATCTCTGCTTTATGTACAACTTTACTAACATACAGTGGTACTCTTGATATCCCTTCCAGTCTCGCTCTAGATTTATCAAACAAGTCATGTATACCCATAGATTTTAATGGATTTGTTAGATCTAATGTAGACTCAATTTTAAATCTAGGCAGAAAACAGTCAACCTCTTCATCTCCATACTCCTCTGCTGACACCTTCATTTCATGAAACACTGTGTCCAACGACACATTTATAAAGTTGAAGAACATATCTCTTAATGACACTCCTGGGTTTGGCAACATGATCAACATTGAGAGTCTGTCCTCTTGACCATAAGGTATTTCTAAAAGTCTAGCTTGTAAGGATTTTATATTAGCAAATGCATATGTATACCTGTTGTACATCATGTTGACCTCTCCGAGCTTGTCCCCGTTGCTGTTGTAAAAGGGTTGTACCGATGTCACCGTGGCATTGAATGGAGATTTCCACTGACCTTTAAAATACAGTGCACTGGTCATGACCATTAAAGAACCACGCAAGTCATCACTAGTCAAGATAGACGGGATGCGACCATGAGTCGCTTTGGATATGTCTTCGTTGATCAGATTCGCTGTCCGCTCGGCATCGTTGAAGTATAAGTCTTTATAGAAGGTGGCGTTGTATTCTTGGGCTTTACTTACAAAATCGTCCTGCGGCAACGCGGCTTTGTCGACATAAATCGAATTTTGCCTTTCTAATAATATCAAATTGGTTTTAACTTGTAACCATTGGAATATTTTTTTAAATTCCTCTCTAGTCTCTTGTTTTCTGCTCGGAAAGATACGCAGTACGTGACCGATTTCCTTCAACGTGTTGGCTGATGCGCCCTCGGTTATGACCGCCAAAAGCGACCACGCAGTCACTGGAGACATGATTAAGTTCATGTCTTTATTATTCGGAATCGTTACATGGTAGAGTAGTTCGATGGAAAATTTTCCAATTTTTTCCGTCAGTCCATTGTGAAGATTGTTTTTTAAAGGGATAACAGATTGATCTTGTCCATAGCACGTTGACACACACAAAAAAAGAATTAAAACAAACATTTCGAGTTTATTACTACAAACGAGATTTAAATTAAGCATATCATATATTAAATGACTTTACTGCGAAGCACTGACCGTCTGAGAACAGCGCTAACACAGAAGTCACAACTCACAATATTGCCGCGAATTAAAACGAAGTCATTATTCCCTACTTAGGGATGACCTCCCAGTATCGATATTCGTTAGTAACGAGTATTTGAGGAAATGGTTATTGATAATTTTGTATAAAACAATTTTAATTGGTTAGTTTCAGAATTGGATTAAAATATTTCTTATATAATTTCTGCAGTATTAAAAATAAAACTTATAGCGATGTAAGAACTAAATTGATACATTAGTTAGAAATATATGATTCAGGATCAATGAAAACTAAGTCTCCGCCGCGAACTCGTTGCAAGCGCCGGGAGCTCTTGAGGAAGGACCTCGTACAGGTCCAAAACTAGTCGGGCCACCCCGAAAAACGTACGTGAGTTAAGCCGGTACATTTATAATCATGTGAAAACTAAATAGGTTTCATATTATATTGTGTTAAAATTGACATAAATTAGGCATTAAGGAATCATCTCATAAAAGTGAGAACATACTAAGGTATTTTTAAGTATTGGTATAGTACTTTTTTGAACTATTTGAATTATAACGACCTTCTTGTCCCTGATATTATTTGAGACAATAATAAAGATTTAAAAATAAAATTGTGCGGGGGGACCCCCGTCAGGAATGAAGTTCCTTACGTTTTTCTTGAACTGCGAATGTAATTTGAATTGAAATCTGTATATTTAAATCTTAATTTTATATTATTTTTTCAAGGCAAACTAAAACGCATAGCAAATGCATTTTTATAAAAAATCCACGTGTCTGTACAACCCTGTGTTGAGGTTATATGATAAAAAGAGACAGGGACACAAAAACAGAGAGAGTTGCTAACTCGTCTGCGCACTTGTGACTTGCCTGCTCGTGTGTTCATTTGTTTGTAGTAGGCTGGATACACGCACGCGTACACAGAGTATACATATACGCGTTTCATTACTTGACGATTTCTACTAAATCGCACTACCCGTAAACCGCGCTAAGAAACTTCCAATAATCCTTATACACTGACAATTAAATTATTATTTTGAATAGTCGGCATATATTCGATATATCGAGAAATATCGATACTACTATTCATAATATTTTGCATACGACGTACGACGACGGCACTAATAGGTTTGTCACATCGTGGGGAAATCCACGAACGACCACACAAACCGGTAATTGATTGCAGACCGGTTCTACTCATTCTAAAATAAAAGAGTAACCATACAAGTGTACTTGGGATTCATTAATAATAAGAATCAACCTAAATTGAATTTTATTATAAACGATATATGATAAACTCAAAATTGTATCATTTAATAGGTATTAAAAACGACATATATTTATGGGACCATTACTGGCTAGAAGAAAATGACCTGAAATAAGTAATTACATCAATGTTATATAAGACAATAATTATAAAGACGATTAAAGATTTAAATTTTTGACATAAAATAAAGTATATTTTAGTACACTTTGGAAACATAAAAGTTTCCTATCTCAGTTTAGATAAATAATAATTTAAAGATATGTCAGTTCTAAAACTAAAAAGTGTCTTAATATTGGTCAATTCTATTTCGAACTCACTTTCTGATTAGAATTCCTACCACAAACTAATACCAATATCATAAATAATGTTATATTAGCTCTGTTCCGGTGTTCGCCAATTTGTTCGCGAGAGTTTATTGTATTTTATGGGTTGTACCTAAGTTTTTGTACGGAAACCTAAAACTTTTCTAAAACTAATATAGCCTAAGTTACTTATCTTAAAATCAGCTAGTTGCCGGGGAAAAATCGGTTCGAATCTCGTCGAAATCATTTCAGCCATTTCGAATATTACCCGAAACCAACAAACAGAGACAGGCAAGAGTTTAAGAAATTGCGTTTTTCTTATATGTACCGTATAAACGTCGACATATAAGTACTTGTACATGCATAACAATGCAATACGTGTACTCATTAAAAAGATATTATTTTGATATTAAAAACAGATACTTCAATTTTATCTATAGGAGTAAGTTAGTAGATACATAAAATTAGTATTATTTATTATAGTATTCAGCCTCCAATACTAAAAGCCGCCATTTTTTATTATTTTGAGCCAGTCTTCGCCGAACAGCTATTTGCAGAACTTTTAAGTCTTTTTGGGCTGCTCCGTTGGCTCAGTGGTCGCAAAGCGCGACCGCTGAACGAGAGGTCTTGGGTTTGAATCCCGTGCCGGGTACTATTGGATTTTGTAACTTAGATTTTCTAGTAGCGTATTGGAGACTGGAACTGTACTCGGTGTATGGCAATAGCGAGTCTGTTGCACTCCTCTGCCTTCCCCTTTGGAGATTACAGGCGTGATGTTATGATGTTACGTTTATTATTGCATTATATCCCAAGATATTACCGTTATTATTACAAAATACTTTTACATCGGTTGAATTTGTTTTTAACTGGTTTTACATTTATTATTTTATCTATTCGTACCGATTAAAAAATTTTAATTCCATCAGCAAAAAATTCATCATTCCAAACAAAAGGAATCAATAAATTTCATCAATCAAAATAGCTTAACTCAGATCAATTAACTGAATTTATTAATTCAATTGCTTAATTTTGGTTTGATCAACCATCTATAGATATATTTTTTATCCAATAAGTGACTAGACTATGTATATTAATAGGTATACTGTCGTTTTAATAACATTAATAAGCTACAAACCATTTATATTTACTTTCATAAACATGATACATTTATTAATATATAATATTCAATAAACAGGAAAATGTACAAGATTTCCAGGAATTTATAATGTTCAATTATTTATTAGTAATTGTGAAAAAGGGAATTATTGTGGATTGTCGTGAGACTGTGACAAAATTACAATGCTAAGTTCATATCGCTCATTTGCGACTAGAATGTAATGCCACTATCTTTCCGAAAACAGTTCAGTAAGTTTGAAATCATAATTATAATAATATTATAATAGTCATAGAATAATAGATTATGATTTCAAACTTTCTGAAGTGTTTTTTGCAAGTCAGTGTTTTTAGATGTTACACTCTAGTCGCAAACGAACGATATATGCAACCCGGACGCGACAACTTGACACCTGCGTGATGACTGCATAGCGGCGTTTTTGTACATGAAAGAAATATACCTATTATCACACACATTAATACACACCAAGAGACCTTCTGCTATAGTTTAAATATATTTAAACTGCAAAAGAACAATAATGAATAGTCAAGATTACATATACTATGTAACTCGCAGGTTTCGAGATATCGCTTACGGGTTATATGCCGAGACGTCAGGCCCGTCGGTCCAGAGGTTGAACCTCACTGCTCAGTCGGAAGTGATGGATTCGATTCCCACCGAAGACAAATAATGAGCATCTATTAAAATATTTATTTAAGTGCATATTAAAATGTGCATAGTTTTTAGGCCGTGTGGTTAACATATCACAAGTTGTCCTGATGTTTACTTTGATCAGATGGCCGTGTGCGGCTTACAGTGTAACAAGCTTTCGATGTAGCGTGTTCGATCTCATGAGTTTCGATATTATGTAATTCGATGTGGCGTAGAGAATCCGTGTGTAGAGATGTCCTAAGATGTTTATTTATTACAGTTAACATTTATCAATTTAAACGCTCCTCAAAATGTGATAGATAGAAAGTAAGCGGTGATAAGTTTTGTTATGGATCAAAAATCAATTTACCAACTTGGTCTGAAATTAATTGAATTTCAGTAGGTACAATATAGATTGGAAAATTTGGCAAAACACAAAAATTCCGGACAAATCCGTATTAAAGAGAAAAAAATGGATTTTTTTAACGAGTTATACACAATAAGTAATGGAAAATAAATGGTTTTTTATCTGTTTCCCGGCAATCATTCGTCGCTGTCACTTATCTATGTTTTTTGTACGTACATATATCTATATTTTATATTTATACACATTTATCACTCTCATACATGCGCGCTGGGTTCGAAGACTTTTGACTTTTCTATCCGACAGTACTAGGTATTTAGTCAAGATAGTTAAGTCTGAGTCTCTAGTCCTGGTTTAGCTCCGATCTCAGATTACGTAATAACAATAACGACCAAAATAAACATTCTAAGTAGTTCCCGAACATCATTTCGATTAACCCTCAATTACTATACATCTTTTTTATATTCCGCGTGTTTCGTCCAGCTTTTCGAGCACTGGACGGACGTTCGATATAATAACTTAACATATATTTTTTATACCTACATATATATCATAGTATAGTTCAATAGTAAAACAATTTTTACCGTTAACAACGTGTCCACACAACGCAAAGGGGGAAAATAAATACTGACTCGAACCTAACCATAATATAATATTCTTGTTAAAAATATTATCAATGTAAATAATATATTTTCGATAGAAAATATCTGCAAGCAAGTATATTCCAAGAATAGTGTTGCCCATTGAATATAGCGGGTCAGTAAACAGGAAAAAGTTAACCTGAGACCGCAACCTTCGTACAGCGTGCAAAAAAGTTATCTGATTTTTAATAATATTGTTAGGTATAGTAGGTAACTCGCCTACTACTACTAAGTAGGACTTATTTATCGAAAATACCACATATATATAGGTGGCGGGCAGGTTTAAGCTATACACAATCAATACGACTTTTGTAAACGTATATTTTATATGAATTTCTAGTATAGTTTTAATTTAAAATTCAGTTACGCTGCGTTGATATTAATGATGAGATTAAAGAAAGCAACGGTTTATAGTCAGTATTCACGTTCTAGATTTTTTTATTAAGCCTCGCAGATGGGGTAAACTTAGAAAAACGAGTGTAACTTACCAGTATGCAAGAAAAGGGGGATTACCCACGTTGTTCAGAAATGTAATAGTAATAAATAAAACAACCAAACAATTCTTATATCTATGTAATATCTTCACGTTTAGTTTCAACTAATTCCTTTTCAGCCTCGACCAGTATTCTACCTATTGCTTTAACCAACCGAATCTTGAACCTAGATACCGTGGTATAATTATCGTAGTTCAAGTTCTGCAAATCCCTGTCTATGTAATATTGAAATGTTTGCCACAGCATTTCTCTCGCCTTCAGCATAATATCGGCTTGCCTGAAAAAAAAATACATTTTAAACTTCCGATTGTCTACGCTGGCGCGTAAACTGAAGTTTGTTTAAACATTTGGTTGCATGGCGTCATCATCATTTAGAAATATCAAGTAAAAACGTGTAAATTACCATTAATAGTAATGATAATAAAATAATAATTAGGCCGGCAGTCGCACTTACAACTGTCGATAGGTTCTGGACTCGATTTGATTCAAGTCAGGTACTATTAAATTTTTGTAACCTAAATATTCTATTGCCAATTTCTGATAGTAACTCGGTATCTGGATGTGTGGCCGATGTATGGCGCTAAGGTCATCCCCTAATTCACAATAGGACGTAAACTAAACTCCACTGCCTACCCCATCGGGAATTATAGACTAGGTGTTACGTCCAATGAGGATATAATCTACAAAGGAATTATATATTGGTAATACTAATATTTACGTCTTAAGTACCTATCTGATTTGTATCTAGATCTAATAAGAATTATCTTTAGAAAAATACGTTTGTATGTTTGTGCGTTCACCACGCGAACTAACATAAACATAACTCTATTTGACGATACCTTAATATCACGATCGAGATACGGGATACGTTCTATGGCAGAAGCATCACTTTTTCCCACGGGGGAATGTCCCAAGCCACATCTATGAGTTAAGACATACAGTCATTGTTCTCAACCATTAACAGTATTACCAATATATGACGTTAGACATTATTAGGCGTTCTTTAACAATAACAATATTTCATAGACAGAAATTACCTATGTTCGTCACACAAACATTGGTTCTGCGTAGGAGTCGAAACCACGACTTCCAGCTTAATAATCAGGGCCATTAACCAATCAAGCAACAGGCTGGGCATAGATGTAAATAACTCCTTAGACAGGATAATTATAATGTTCGACTTTTCCTGGAGCCGTTTGCTGAACAACAATGATAATGTGTATCATTTCATAAGTTCAAAACAATAAACTGTAAATGTGTGTATAGCATTACATATGTATGTGTATGTAAATGATAACATATCTGTGTTTTACAAAGAATGCACCGACAATGCATGTAGGTACGCATGTTATCAGAAACGAAAAAAGGAATTCCCTTATTAATACTATATTACCTACTGGATGTTTTTCTTTCTGTGTTACTACGCACATTGAAAGTAATTTTACAAAAATAAACACTAATATTGAATTTTTATACTGACTGGTATTTCAGATCGAAAGTAAACCTACTGTTTGTGAAAACGTATTTTCAACATCCAATATATTAGAACATCCATATATCATCAACATCATCGTCAAGATGATCACTGCTGGACATAGGCCTCCCCTAATCGACGCTACTCCTGCCAGTTCTGGGCCTTCCGAATCTAGCAGCTTTCCGCTGTATTCTTCAGGTGGTCAGACCATCTGGTAGGAGGGCGGTAAATCGGTAAGAAAAGAGGGGTGAATTTAGAAAAAATACATCGGATTTGTAAGGCATTTGCCACAAGGAGTTCCCTGGGTAACCTGTATAGGATCTGGTATGATGATATAATAATAAATTGTAATATACCAACCTGCTAGGCATTTCAATTTTAAGGTGGTGCGAGGATAGATGCAGTGCGACAGTGCCTCCGTCGGTTTGGTCCTGTTGAACGCAAAAACATACTCGTCATTGCTCGTATTATTCAATCAATAATAACATGAAGAATTATTTATGCAATTTTGTACTAATGATTTATGGTATAATAGTCACTGTTTTTCCGTTTCATCTCTCGTTCTAAGGTTTATTTTATGGACGAGTAACGAGGTCGGAGTGAAACACTTAATTCGTTCAGAATATTCTACAAGTAAATAGAATTTGCAGTCACATATGTGACTAGCGTAGTGACATGTGAAAGAGTGGCAACATTTCGAAATATATCTAAATTATTTTCTTTTACAGAAAGAAAATGTTTTTGTAATTATACTCGCCATTTTCAACCTCTTTACATGGATCAGGCAGACTTATATGCAAACACTAATTAATTATATGAAAAACGATCCAAAACAATTAATCAAATATTAATTCATATACATAATCGACAAGAGCAAACGGGTGTCGAATCCGCGACGCTATTCAAAGGAGTTTTATAAACCAGAAATATGTGTAGTACATTGAGATTGGTCTCCGTTGCGTTGTGGGGGATGATGCGGGGGGGTGGGGGCGGCGCGGCGATCAGGGTGGTGTGCGGGGACGTGCGGGCGGTGCCGTGAACAAGTAGAGCTCGCCGCTCGGCGGAGTGCCGCCCCCCGAAGTACACGAGCAGCTGCACGCCACCCCTCTGCTTCTTCACGGCATAGTTTACGCTCTCGGCGCTGATGTGAGCCCTCTCGCCTTTGCTATTATAAACCAGGTATATTATTAATTGTTCTTCAAATATCTCATACAGATTGAACATTGTAAAGCATTGCCGTTTTGTAACTATACATGTAATATTTTTGCCATTTTCATCATACTAGTGTCCAGTGGCAAACGAAATTCGATGGTAAATCATAAAAACAATCAGTTTGAGCACTGTCTAGGTTCTAATGTCAAAAACTACGCTTATATAAATCTTCCCTCTGTGCTACTTATTGACAACAATCCGTCTCATGTCTGACACTGACAATGGGAACTTAAATAAGAAATGGTTTATTTAATTCAATTTAAGGTTCTTGTAATACATATTACATATACATTCTAACATTCTGCACTCCTCTATATAAGCTATACGAGTAAGTGTGCAAATCTCATACTCGCCCGTCCGCGCAATTGTCGTTTTGCGTCGTTTCGCGTGTTGCGTCGACAGGGGCGCCGTTATGTAGTATTAAGGTAATAAAATTTTCCCACCCTTTTTTACCGATCTTTTTATTGATCTACTGTTAGGGATGATTCTTACCACAGAAGTAGACAGGTCGATCTCCCACTCGTGAATGGTAAAAGACCTTATGCACTAACCGACCTGGTAATCAATCGAACGATCGTCGCCAACTTTCCCTTGGTCTTGATGCCTTTACGTGTCATCAGCAAGGAGTTGGTGCCGGACAGGAGGACGGCGGTTGTCAGCTCGTCTATGTCCGAGAACCTGTTCAGTTCGTTCACATCCGGTTCCGCTTCTAGAAAGCCCGATTTGAACAGCTGTTCCAGATAAAGGTTGGAGAGCGCTGAAAATATATATTTAAATATTTGGTTATTCTATATAGTTATTTTTGTAGTTATGACCACATTTGGGAAAAGATAGTCATAGTCCTTTATAAGTGGTTTATTCATTTAATTATTCGATCCTTTATTGAACTTTAGACTGTTATGTTTTAAGCTTTTTTCTAGCTTAGCTGTTTTTTTAGCTTAGCGGTAGATATGACAATAATTGGCACTTGGTGGTGCTTTCTCGAGTGTAACATAGTGTTGTGAAACTACCCACCCATGTACTATGATCATTAGGATAGCATGGTTGGCGAGTGACGACTGCTGACAACAACACCGTCTAAAGACGGGGTGATTTCAAGGGGAGGCAGTTGATCCCTTGTGGCTGCCCGGATAAGGAGGGAATCCTCGAGGCCCGCCGCGGCGTACGGACTACAATGTTATGTCATGTAAGATCATCCTTACGATGTCACGATCATTTTTCTAAGACAACTACAGAAAGAGTAACATAACATCACGCCTGTAATCCCCGAAGCGGTAGGCAGAGGAATGTAGTACTAGCCTACGTTTCACCAGTCACGTTTACGACCCATGAAATAGGTGGTGAGCCTATTGCCGTATGTCGGGCACAGATCTAGACTTTGAGGCACTACTAGAAATTCTAAGTTGAAAAATTGAATGGTATCCGACCCGGGATTTGAATTCGGGACCTCCCGATTGGCAGTCGCACCTACAACTACTCGATCAATGAAAAAGTCAAAAGTAGTGGGTAAAAGAGTAAAAGAGAGCGTGTAAGAGTGATAGATGCGTACATTTGACGAGGCCGAGGCGTTCCTTTCTGAGGCCGAAGCGCGCGCAGCAGGCGTGGAGCGCCGCGCCCTCCTCGAGCTGCTGCTGCAGCCAGTGCAGCGCCGCGTGGTCCGAATGCGGGCTGTACTTACGTTTGATTTCACGGATTTCTGGTGGGGAAGTAAACAGTATTTACTATGTCGTATGTCGTGTGTCCTAGGTTTAATTCCCTGTCGGGCACATGAGGGATATTTCGTTTAATACTGTACATTATTTTAGTAAATTCAAGTAAATGCAAACCACAACAACAATAAATAAACACAACTAAATACACTAACAGCTGTGTAACTAAGAGGAACAGATAAGCTTTTTATTTTAACTCGCTGTACCCGGCGCGCATTTACGCCAACATACAAATACTTATATATACC
>DWDT01003436.1:0-12304 GCA_018245595.1 Microceris scylla | reverse complement strand
CTAATAATTTTTGTCTCACATATTATTGAAATAATGATTTCCTTCTTTCAATCTTTTTACACATAAAACCAAATGTACATACATGAAAATATACATATATACTGGACTGGCGTTTTTGGTGGAGTGGTTGCAAGCAAGAATGCTGAGCAAAGGGTCCTTGGTTCTATACCTGAGTCATTCACTATCGGATTTTTCTAACAAAATTCTCAGTAATAACTCTAAGTCTGAATTTGTACCAGATATATGGCAATAGGCTCACCCCCTATTCCATGATGGAATATAAATGTAACTAGTAAAACATGGGTCTGTACTGCAGTCCTCCATGCAGCACCCATTCTGGGAGAAACATGTATGATATAATATTATACATACAGCCTTGGGACAGAGTGATCATGTTCTTTATCTAACCTATATCCAACAGTGGACTGACAGACACTGCTAATTGCTCATTGGATGCAATGCTCATTGGACAATGCTCATTGGATGAGCTCTGTATCCTATATTCTGATAGAGGCTGATCATGAAAGTACATTTAAGCATACACATTTGCCTGTAAACAATGTGATATCCATTAATGAAATATTGTGTTTTGTTGTTTCTGTGACAATAAATAAATGAATAAATAGAAAATCTAAAGCGATTAAATTAAGTCAGAATTACAATTTCATTACAATTACAATTTCATTCATCAATGATTCCCTTTATGATCAATAATATTTTTAATTTATTTGACAGAATTTTATACACTCCATATTTTAGTTTTAAAAATAACTGCTTCGTGTTTTCTCATCAGAGTAACCCTATTATACAGATAGGAATTTTCACGTGAAATAAATGGAATAACTACAATCTTACAATAACATACACACATATCCATCTTTATATACATGTCAGATGCAGGTATATTTAAAGAAACATGTCTTGCTCATTATGGTAGTATTTTCTAGTCTAAACCAGATCTCCAAATTTTAATTTGGCAATCGAGATAACAGAACCACTCGGCCAAAGGTTCCTCTTTTTGTTATCATTTCTTAATCTTTTTTAGACATAATTTGGACAAATTGTTTTAAGTTAAAGTTGATTATAAAAGTTGCACTGTAAATAAAGCATATATGAGACAATTTAAAAGTCACAGTATATTATTAAATGTGAGAATATTACATTATTCATAAATTAATGAATCATATGATCTCATCTTAGTCCAGTGGTTAATAATTGGTGCATTGGCCCATCAACCTATTACAATATACATTTGAGTCCAACTCACCAGGTGGTCCATTAAAATCATTGCCCATTCCCATTCTGACGGTCGCTCGAGGCCCACCCGAATACCAGGGTCCCATGAACGGCTGGCCTGTTCCCATCAACTGTGGCTGTGGTCCATGGGGAGATGGCTGTGATCCAGGATGTGGTGCTGGCGGGGATGGCCGGAGTGATGAGTTGGGAAAGAATCCTGGTGGCATTCCACCACCACCCATAGCTGGAATTATTATTAATAACTATTATTCAAAATATATTAGAAAAAAACAATAATGAATATATAACATATTGTTATAAATATATAATATAGTGTTAATACACTTGCAAATAAAAATTCTGTTACTCAAAGAATTTAAAATATTCCACCCATCTGGTTTTTACTATCATGCTATAAAATTGAAGTTAAAAATGAAATGTTCTGGGATTACATAAATGTCAGAACTCAAGATAACAGAAACCTTTATTTAGTAGTAATTTCCCTAGCTCAATGTTTATAAATGACAATTTGACAGGAACATATCCCAACTTTAAGAATTGATACAATAAATTTATAAGACATGAAAAAACTTAATTTACCTATAAACATAAGACAGAAGCAATCAGTGGCTACCAATGACTATAATACATAAAATAAAAATATATTACATAATTTACAAAAATATCGATAATGGTAACAATAAAATGAGCATATCTATTGAAAAGTACTGGTTAAATAAAAATGGATAATTTTCCTATGATGAGACAGAATCTGACTTTGCAAAAAACTCATAAAACTTTCAGAAATGTATAGGCACAGTACAAAAAATTTTAATAAATTGTGTGTATGGTTATCTTTGGCTGTATAATCTTAAATACTCAAATGTTATTATACATGATGGGGTCTTTAGTTTATTTGTGATTTATGAAAAACATAATGTGTCAAGAATTCTTACTTTTAAAACATTAGTAGGGATTAAAAGTAAAGATGGCCACATAATATCTATAAGAAACATTTTGAAAATTCTAGGAATAAAATGAAAACATTAAAACTTGGAATCTAATTCACTGAAATTTAATTCCAAACAAATTTCAAACCATATATTAAAAACATACTAAACTAACAATTTTACTTACCACAGAATCATTTCAAGTATTACTAGAATCACATCTTTTAATTATACTGAATGAATTCAAAAAAAAACAAATATTGTTTATGGGTAGTATTATTCTAATTTTGAACTGTACCAAATATTGCATCTTTTTTTTTAAATTTGTAAACATATGCAACAAAATCACACTATACGTCCGGAATGTAAAAAATTACACAGTTCCATTACATTTTCGTGTGCTAAAAACAACTTTATTTGCACAGCGAGATAAGGGACACGAGATGGCCTAAAATCCGAACCGCGTTTCGTGTTTTGGCAGCGCAATATTATAAATAGAACAGAATTAGCACGCATACCATCGTTCGGAGGCGCCGGGCCTGCGTTGTGACCGATCCCGTTAACGCCGTACCCGGAATTGACGAATCCATAATCGTGGAAGGCCTTAGCCTCTGACGAATGTTCGCAAGTGTCTCGCCTCTCTGGCGCCGCGCAGTACAGATCCCAGAACACACACCACCACGAGTGCAGGAACCCGGGCGGCTCGCCGAGCGTTATATTCTTCTCCCATCGGATCTCCGAGAGGAAAGTTTGCGCCGCTTTCTGGGCCCCAACGTGTAGTAAGTACTCGTACACATAGAGTGCCAACTTTTCGCGTGCTTGAGCGTCCGAAGGCACTGTTGAGCCTTTGCCCTTGGCATACATATCGACTGGAAGCCGACGTTTATGTTGGAATTGTTTATTATTTACATTAACGCTTGATATCAATAAATTCAACTTCACAAAATGTCATTGATCGATGGCGACATTTGGCGTCTGTGGCATAGAGTAATCGGATAGTTCTCTATTTCGTGCAGCGCATCGCCGAGCTGTCATTAGTTCTTGTCTATGATTAGTACAGATTATAATAGATTTTAATTTAATTATAAATGTCTGATATATGATAAGTTAATTGATTTGCTAGGTAGCAGCGTTTAATACTCAGCGGCGTTATTATAAAAAAAAGATACGATGTGAAGGTATTTAGTTAAAAAATATTTTCTAACATTATTATTACGATTTATGTATTACAAATGTTTTTATTCAGATTTTTTAACAACTATGATAAAAAATATCGACTTATACCAATGTGTATGAAAAATATAGGTAAGGTAAATAAATAGGTAAATACTTAATTATAAGTAATTAAATTCGTAAATATGTCTCCTTAGACAATTACACTTTGGACGAAAATTCCAAATGTTTCATAAGATACGTTTTTCGGTTATATTTCGTTATCCTAGTTGATCTTTTCATTATACATTTTCATTTTATATAAACTAACATTTTTGGAATGCTTCTTACTGATATCGTTAAATATTTAAATATAAAATTTATAGGAGGTTTCACTTTACATGTACGAACGGTAAATAAATCACACCATTAACGTGAGGAATCTAAAATGACGGCATTTATTACAGTTAAAAGTGAACATTACGTAATTCCTAATTCCTAATCTATTGAAGCCTAATGTAATTGAAACCTAACATTACGTAATTTCCGAAGGGATAAGTAGAGAAGTATAGTGCACTCCCACGTTTCACCAGTTACGTTTAAGTCCCATGGAAAACACGGCAAGTCTATTGCCATATATCGGGCACGGATCCAACCTCCCAGTCACTACTAAAAATTTTAAACAAAAAAAATCCAATAGTACCCGACTCAGAAGTTGAACCAAGACTCGACGAACGAGACAGGGAAAATAAAATATTTTCATTAATAACTAATATTAAATATTCTTATAGAATCAACCATTAATAAGCATATTAATTATATTTAATCACAACAAGTCGTATAAAAATCACTGTTTTTTTTCTAATTTTTCTAAAATGTATAAATTTCGATTTCTTTCAACTTTAATAGTGCCTTAATATCATGGTATGTTAGATGGTTCTATAATATTATAATTGACATATATTAACTAGAGACTTAACATGGCATTTTTTTTCATTCCAGGATTGGAAATCATCTTTTTATTCAAATTCAAATTATTTTATTCATCTTAAGGTATATACATACACTCAATGAAAGTGTTATACATATACAATGTTGTAGTTATACATATACTCAGACTATAGTAGACCGGGAGAAAAAAGCCGGAGAAAAAAACTCCCAGCACTCTTTTACATAACAAAATGTGAATAAAGTATTCCTAGGTAAAGCACTACAATTTCTTTACTTAGCAATAATGAAGCTACCTTATTTTTGTTAGTGCACGCAAGTCAAGACAACGTAAAAACGGGTCCGTAGTGAATATTTTTACCAGTTGTACATATATTATTGAGCGTTGACAAAACTAATGTGTAAATGAGTCGACATGGACAACCCCGCCAATTTAAATTTGTTTCTCTCTTTGTACGCTATAAAAATTTACCTCTAAAACCATAGACATTTTTGATAGGATCCAAACGTCAAACAGAGCGCACAAAACTCTAGACATGTCCGCGTTTGTCTATTCCTCTTTCCTTTCCGTGCGGCCGTGTCACCTCGTGGTCCGGAGCCGCGTTTTCGTTTAAGAATCATACAAAATGGCAATCAGACCTGTGTACAGGCCGAAGATCGTCAAAAAGAGGACGAAAAGATTCATCAGACACCAGTCGGATCGCTATGACAAGCTCAAGCGCAACTGGCGCAAGCCCAGAGGTGAGGATTTATATCGTTAACTTTTTAACCATCTCCATAACCTGTTTCAATTTGTAACATTTACTATTGTTATTATATCACGAAGTCAGGTTTCTTACGGGATAGGTAGAGAGCACCGAGTGTATCTATCCTTACAGACATACCATGCTTCTTTCGTATGTTTAGTACATGTTCCAATTGTAATTTGTTACTGATTGCTATAGTAAATCATTTCTAAATCTAATTATATATAGGTACTTTATTTTCTCTCAATAACAACCTATCCCATTATTTCATTATCCCATTATTTAGTAGTTGCAAGCATAACTACTGATCAAGAGGTCCTGGATTTCTACGCTAGGTCAGGTGCTACTGGATATTCTTTTCTGGAAATTCCTAGTAGTGGCTCATAGTTTGGATCTGTGTCTAGTGCATGGCAATAGGCTCACCACCTATTTTATGGTAGGATGTAAACAGGACTGGTGAAACATGGGAGTGTACTTACTACATTCATTTGCCTACCTCCTTGGGGATTATTGGTGTGATGATGTTTAAGTATTTTTTCTAGGGTTATCTGTTAATGAATTGTTTTTTTATTTCAATGCAAGGGCACTCTGTGGTATTCATAACATATATAATATTCACAATTTGTTACCTTGCAAGATTATATCTATCTTTTCCTATTCTAAATAAGTTATATATTAATATTTGATCATTGAGATAGATACAGAGATTAATTGAGGTAGCTTTCAAATTGAGTTTTGAAACATTTCTTTATATATTGCATGGCAGCCTATGGCTTTAACTCTTTCCTTTTGTGAGAAAAGCTTGTGCAATAGTGAAATGATAAAAAAGTTAGAAAATAATCGTTTATTTATGATAATATTTAATAGTGGTGAGTGTAGAAAAAGCACATTAGGTTTCTAAGGAGAAAGATACTTGGTACTTGGTGCCCTGCATACACCATAAGTAAACTGGTGTTATGGTATAATCATATATAATTATATATGTATATTCTTACAGAACTGACATACTTCTACATTTGTGACTGTTCATATATTAATCCTTTTTCTTACAACATTTTTATTAATTGTAACAATAGTTATTTTTTATTGATTTCATGTCTTATTACTTAACTGTGATGATTATATTAGAAAAGTTTTCTCATTGGTAAGGTTATATTTGTTTTGATATACTTAATTTTTTTTTTATATTTAAGTCTGTCAAACAGGCAGATGAGCTATCTGCTGGTAAGTGATCACTGTCACCTATAGACATGTGCAACAGCTGAAGACTGGATCGTGTGTTGCTGGCTTCTATTTATATTTGTTCTGTGATCATTCTAGGTATTGACAACAGGGTGCGCAGGCGTTTCAAGGGTCAGTACTTAATGCCCAGCATTGGTTATGGATCCAACAAGAAGACTCGTCATATGCTCCCCAATGGGTTCCGCAAGGTGAGGGCTTTATGTTGGCACAGTATTCTTAAATTAAGACAGAGAATTAGGATTGCACCCCCCACTCTTAAATGCGATTTAAATCTTTGAGCTTACATCTATAATTTCATGGTTATTTCCTTTTTAATAAAAGTAGTCTTTACTGAAATGTTGAGCTAAAATATTGTCAAAATATTTCTTGAATTATACATAACATTTTCTATGGTGTGTAGTTTTATTTTAAAAGAAAAAATTATAATAGTGGCGGCGATTTGGACATGTATATGTCCAGCAGTGGACACATCATCAGCCTATCTCAGTCCACTGCTGGACATAGGCCTCCCCCAATGAGCGCCATCGCGTCCTGTCCTCCAGTGGACATCCAAAGCTAATTATGATGATGTGGAATTTTGTCAATCTCCTTTTGATAGTGTGTTTCCTTGTGATATTAACCCTTTCCATTTCCAGAGGAGACATGTTCTTACAGTGGGTTCATAATAGCAAATATGACCATAGTACAGAAATAATAATATATTTTTCCTCTCTGAATATGTATTGTCATTAAACAATTTATAATGAAGCTTTCACAAGACCATTGTTTATCAATCATTTATATGTAATGACTAATAATAAACTCTGAAAATTAAATAAAAAGTGATTCAATCCCCTTAACTTTTTAATATATTCTAAACAAAGTAAGATGAAAGTTGATTTTTATATTTTAATATTGTTGTAATACATAATCCCTACTAATCCTAATCCTAATAATATAAATGTTAATGTAAGTTTGTTTATTACGGTTTCACGCAAAAACTACTCCACCGATCATTATGAAATTTTGTACACATGTTCTTGGAGGTATTTAAAATAACATAGGGTACTTTTTATTTAAAAAAAATGTATTTTTTTATGTAAGATAAAAAAATTGATCGTCAAAAGAATCTCAAAATCTAGCTCCTTCAACGTCATCTAGCATTCCAGTAATGAAGTTCCAATCTTTAGTACCTTAAAAAATGTAAAACGTCCATGATTTGATTATAAATAACCCACAGTAACCATATTTAACCTTCACATGTTACAAAAATAATGGCTTATTGACAAAGCTATTTTAAAAAATACGATATTATTTTCCATGCAATGAAATACATTAGTTGCGTTGTATATGTAATATGTATAGGCCCTTTACAGAATATCATTAAAATGAAAATTTTAACAAATAGCTGATATTTAAAATGCAAGGGCAAAGAAACAGATTGTTAGGTGGTACGAAGTTCGCGGGGTCAGCTAGTTATTTCATAAAATTAATTTATATCATAAACAAATCTTCATAAAGGAATCCCTTAAATAATAGTCTTGACAACGGGAGGGGGTGCACCCCCAAGGGATGATATGGATTATAATCATCGCTTATCCTTTTATTGCTCCACTGCTGGACAGGTCTTTTCTCAGAATGGAAATGGTTAAAGCCAAGTATTTTCTTTTATCATTTCTATGTAGGCAAGGGCACTCTGTGTTAAACATACCATATGTTAATTACAATTTGTTACCTTGCAACACTGAATCCTGCCAAACCCTATTCCATACAGCTCTCTGACACTGTCTGGTCATATTGGCAGGGACATTGTAACCAGTCATACTACAAATGTGACATTGACTCCTAATAATTTCATCTATAATTTAGCTTTATATAACCATTCATTATTATTCCAGGTCTTAGTGCACAACGTTCGCGAACTAGAGATCCTCATGATGCAGAACAGGAAATACTGTGCGGAGATTGCCCATGGAGTATCTTCAAAGAACAGGAAAAGCATTGTGGAACGAGCCCAACAACTCAGCATCAGGGTGACGAACGCTGCCGCCCGTCTCCGCAGCCAGGAGAACGAATAAATAAGTTTTATTGTATAATAAAAAAATTATAAAGTATCTTTATTGTATCATTCCCTGAAACAATCCCCACTGAAAGATCATTACGAGGCCATAAGTTAGTGAGGGAAAATGCTTACGGCTTTCAGACTAGTGTTTTTCATCGCGTTTTATGCTCATCGTAACAGGGTCAACTTCACCTCCAAAACACAAGCGTTTTGTCTCCACGAAGTGGAGTCGGTTACCTTCAGCGCCCACTTTTCAAGGCCTGTCCCTTAAACTAAATAACCACCTTGAAGTTTTAGGTATCGGTATTTCATCGAACCTTAACTTCAAAGAGTTCATCGAATCGAGAACGAAAACAGCTGCGAAGAAGCTGGTTATTCTGAACCGGGTGAAGCAGTACTTCACGCCTGAGCATGTTGATTGACGCCTGTTGATCTTTATACAAGGCACAAGTTCGCTCTTGCTTGGAGTACTGCTCCCACTTGTGGGACGGATCTGCCCAGTATTTGCTGGATGCTCTAGACTATCCAGAAATATGCCAGGCGTATTATCGACGACGATGTACTCACCACCACTAGACTGCAAACCCTTAGTCACCGTCGTCGCGTAGCTCGTCTGGCAATGTTGTACAGGATACACTTTGGCGAGCGGGCAGGAACTACACGAACTGATTCCCCCAGCTACTTTCTTACACCGAACATCTAGACGCACGGCAGGTTACCATCCTTATCTGGTGGACATTCCTATGGCCAGAACGAAATGGTTTGGTTCCACCTTTCTTATCCAGACGGCTAAAGAATGGAACGCCCTGCCGCCGTCTGTGCTTCCGGACACATATAACTTATGTCTCTAAAACAAGGGTAAATAGACTTCCTATGCATACGTGCTCCATCTTAGGACGCATCCGCGCTTTTCATCAGGTGGGGTCGCAGCGAAATGGTAGCCTATGATATGTTAAAAAAAAAGTACTCAAAGTATTTTCCATCGTATTCGTTTGAACTATAAGCTATTTAACCAACTTGTTATCGCTAGAACACTTTGTTTAAATGCCATTGAGCCTTACATTAATTTTAAAAGCATCCGTCAGATGGCCCCTATCATTTATACCCTCCGATTCGCATAACAATAACGTGGTACAGTTGCTGCTAGACTCACAACTGTGTGAGACTGGTATCCAACAGTGAGACGTGAATACTTTCATAATAAATTAAAACTGTTATGTAGTATTTTTGTCCAGTTGTGTGAATGTTGAGGTGTGAACATAAAAACATATCTTAAATTTCAACATGTAGACAGGAGGCTCACATAGTTATTTAGTGCTCACGTTAGTATGCTAAGCGCGGAATCAAACAGTGAAATATATAATGATGAAACAAAAGACAAACGACAATTTTTCTAAATAATTCATCATAAATCTTATCAAATACTACATACATAAATTAAAACAATCGTTTAAAGACATGTTTTACCGTTCATTGTTTCGTAAGTGTTTATACACAATTATATATAATAGTAATAATAAGTTTATTTATGACTAATACAGACTAATGTCCATTTTGTTAGTAATATAATTAATTCTTAACCTAGTGTTAGTAGAAAAATGAAACAAATACATCGTAACATAATAGCTAAATTTAAATAAATATCACTACTGTACAACCCCATGGGAGACTGTACAGCAGCGATTAATATATGTAAGTACAGTCCAGCGATTAATATATGTACAGGCTTAACTAACGTATATTTATTTCTTCGACTAGTAGGTACATACCTGTATATTATCTGAACAAACATTATTTACATATCACATTTATTTTGACATCAAAGTAAAAATTGTTTGTTTGAAAAATCAAAAGTAATTAAATTATAAATACATTTCTATATCGTACAAAGTTTACGTCTTATTTTCTTTCCCTTCATTTTGTATCTCCTGCACAAAACTATACTAAATTACATACCATAGTACTGTACTCGTCAATCTATAGACAATTTTTAACACAAGAAAATGATGTACCTACTTACCAAAACTTCTTAATAATATGCAATTTAATAAGTTTATTGCGGAAAAACAATGAAACTTCAGATCTTCCGTCGATATCTATTATTTTTATTATTAATATATTCTCTATATCGAATAATGTAGAGTGAGACAATATAAAAATAAATGTATTCACAATAGACAAAGTTAAAAACATAAAATCGTCTATATACACACGCTTATTAAATAAACAATTAAATTCCCTAAATATCTTGCTGTGACACTATCAGCTTGCCAATTTGCTGACATCTTCATATTGAACTTCTTTCACTCGTCGCCCTCTCAAAGGACCTTCAGAAATCTGTCGACAAGAAAAATTAAAAAGTTGACAAACCAATCTCCTACATTTCATCTGCACATTTTGTACAAGAGGTCAGATGAGTAGATGAGGGAGTCAGAACTCCCTGAAACTGGTGTGAATGTATGAATAGAGCGATGAATGGGGAAGGAATTCAGGTCGGGAAGATTAAAGATTTTTGACATTTGGTGCTGTCTGCGTACCGCGTAAGAGACCTCACTATTATTATCGTCATCATCATAAAGCAACAGACTATGGCATTAACACTCTCATTCTGAAAGGAGACCAGTGTTCTGAAAGGAGAACAGTGGGATGATAAAAGGGTTGAAAACCAAAATATAATTTTGACTACAGTTACTGTCCTCTAAACACGTCCACGCCGGAAGAGTAACGTTTTCTATGAATAATGTTATTACAATCATTAATTTGTATCTATTAATAAGATATTTGGTAGACTATAAAACAAAACAGCGTCATAACTCATGAGAGCCATACATAATTTCTTTAATTTCTTTCAGGCCATCTTCTAAAATAATGACGATGATGATGACTATGTACAGATGAATATGTACAGATTTAGGCGTGATTCCCAACCTCCACATCACAGCAGTAGTTGTCGGTATCCACGGCGCGAAGAACGCCGCGCTGCCCGCGGTAGGCACCGTTCACGAAGCGCACGAAACGCCCCGGGGCCGGTATCACGGTCTCCAGGTGATTCTGGACACAACATGTCTAACATTGTAAGTTTTCGTCAAAGACAACTGAATTTTTAATATCCACATTTATGAAATATTTTAAATTAATAGTATTGATATAAATATAATATAATTATAGTCTCGGTAAAAGGAGCGTAGGTCGCCCTCCTACCAGATGGTCTGACGATCTGAAGAAGACAGCGGGAAGCTACTGGATTCGGAAGGCCCATGACCGGACGGAGTGGCGCCGATTAGGGGCGACCTATGTCGAACTGCGGACAGCAGCAGAGGCTGACGATGATAATGATGATTAATATAATTAAGTTAATAAAAAAAAATTATATACACACATACATACACATGCATACATACATACATACACAGACGCACGCAACCACGCACGCACGCACGCACACACACACATATGGAGTTCTTGGGTATGTTATTAATTGTGAACAATTTAAAACAGCGAGATATGAGACAGTCTATAAAGAAGTCTAATTGACGTCTAGAAGTAATCAGCCATAACCTCAGAACATCACATGTTCATAAAATTTCAAGGCCTTTACAGTGTTAATCTCAGACTCTGTCAAAGCGACAACTCAACAGAAAATTGATGAAACACCATAAACTATGTGTCCTCACCTGATCCAACTTCAACCTGGTGTTCTCCTCAATCAATTTCACATGAGCCCCATACTTATCCACCACTTTTTCTACTACTGCTTTCTTCTTATAGAACTTATCGCCCAGTGACTTGGTAACTATCTTCACGACTATGCCTTCTGTTACCCAATAGTCTTTCCTGAAAACATTACAATAAATATTATAACAGATAGGTATGTCGAGGCAAAGCAAGTTATTCGGCAAATTAATGGCGCCACGCCAGAAAAGTGTTGATGAGGGATATTAATATATAATAACTAGCTGTAACCGGTGCGCGTTGCTACGCCAACATAC
>DWDT01003435.1:0-12308 GCA_018245595.1 Microceris scylla | reverse complement strand
ACAGGCTGCGCTATACCGCTATCAGCCGGTCGCCAGAGCCTCGTCGGTTAAAGCAGGGGGCACCACGTGCAGGTGAGATTGGCTTTGGCTCCTTAGGTGGTAGTTCGAACCTGTAAAATTTCAATTGGACCGGTGCCTACTTTTTTCATCAATTGGCTGAATCTAATACTGAAGTTTCTTCTCGCTTCAGGAAATGATTTGAGTAAGAATATTCAAGTATACTCATTATATGCACAAAGTAAACATATATCGTAAGTGAAATTTCGTCGAACCGTAGTAACTTAAAATTAATTTAAAATAGGCAAATATAGTGTATATATCAATACCCATTAGGAAATAGGACTATAGGCTCGCATTACAGGCATAAAAATATCCGGTAGAAAGATATTTTCCAAAGTTCATATTCAAATCGGGTAAATAAAGAGGAAGACTTTAGAAGGCAAACATTTTATTCGGTCCAACGAAAGCCATATTTCTAGTGTTGCCATCGGAAGAATGGTTCTTTATTAAATTCTATTTCGAAACCGGTTGTTTGTTTATATCGACAATATAAGATCGGTCGGATGTTTGACAACTTCGTATTTTTCTGCTACGTTATTAAATTCTCCGATATGGAATTATTGATTTCCTACATTGTCTGTTCTGTTTGAATCTCATCGCATTGTTAGAAATTTAATAAAAAAATAACGAAGCCGACATTTGTGAAAATTTGTTTCTATTACGAGAATGATGACATTTTCTTAAATATGTGTTATATTTTAAACATAGGAGATATATTACTTGTTAAATTTTATTGGTTTCCGTTACCACCATCGAAATTACCATTCCTAACCATCAAAACTATATCATCATTGTTATCATCATCAGTAACATGATTCCACTGTGGGCCGATAAAGTAACTGGTGAAAAGTGGGACTGTTCTACACTCTTCTGCCTAACCCTTCGGGGATTATAGGCGTTATATTACGTTTGATAGTTCATTTACAATAAGGAATATTAATTTTATGATTTATTTATCAAATCTTCATCTTCAGTCTTCCAATCATGACACTTTCACCTTACATTTAATAAGCTTTTAAAACAAAATTTAGCGCTAAAACATTCTCAAATTCTTCTCGTCATTTGTTTTAAAATAGCGAATATAATGAAAGTCTCTGCAAACTGACTTATTCTGCCTCTTGAGAGAGAAGACACCAAAATTACTATGAGCCACTCAAAGTTATTAGAGATTTAAAATATACGTATCTTAAAATTAATAGTTCCACATAAGTGTATGATTCTTAATTCAAAAAACTAAATAACAAAAAATTAAAATGCATAGAGCATTTTAAAACCGGCCATTAGTAGCATTTGGAGTGGAAATCGTAGAAACTCGACTTAATTAAATATTTCCCGTTGCTTGCTTCAGTTGTTTGATCCCATCGATACGAGATCGGATGTTTGACAACTTTGTATTCATGCCTCTTTATTAAAATTCCAACCGAATCTTCGTGTTATTGATTTAGAAAGCCAATAACAATACATTTGAGCATGTTTAGCTACTTTGTAAGAATCATAAATTAACATTGTCGATAAGACTGGCTGGTAGTCAGGCTGGCTTTAAATATGTAAACAACACAAAATGAAAAAAAAATATTGAAAATGAAATTACAAATAGCTATATTTATACATACATAGTTTTAAATTTATTTTAAAAGAAAACCACAAGTACTTTTATTGATAGCCACTTTGCTTAAAAAATATAAAGTGGCTATAGCTGTATTGTAATAAACTTATTAAGGTATTGAACGTTAGAGAGTAACAATTGGCGATTTTCTTATAAAGCTGTTTAAGAATTTCACAATAGCAAAGTTTCAAAGAACGTCTTTATAATGGACGTTATATTAACATTAAGGATACTTTCCTTTTCAGGCAAACTTCGTGGAAAATAGTTTTGTTAATAATAACTTCGTGTTGAACGGAACTGTTGGTGTTTTATTCTTCACTCTATATAACTTTATAATTCATTTTCTCGTCGACAATTTGTTGTTCTTTTTTTTTCAACCCATTACAATTCCACTGTTGGAATACGGATCTCCTCTCATATTGAGAGGGTTAAGGCCATAGTCTGCCACGCTGGCCAAGTGCGGGTTGGCACACTTCACACACTTTAGAATTATTATTTTTTTTATAAATTTCTAAGGTGTGCAGATTTCCTCACGACGTTTTCCTTCACCGTTAGCAAGTAATATTTAAACTTAAAACGCACTTTTGTAAAGAGGTGCGCGCTATGCTCCGCCGTATTATTTCATAAAAAATCTTCTGTCAAATAAAAAACAGAGAATAATGCATATTCTTTATAAATAAATAATAAAAAATCCAGACACGTACAAAGGACCGATCCATACGGATCAAATGACACAAAACACACGAGGAGATAAAATACGTTTATTTATTTCTTAAAATTTGTCAATAATGAACCGGACACAACCATTACACTCGCGGGGAGCCGTCGGGGGTCCGAAACTATTCACTGTGGGGGTATACAACTGAAATATACACAACAACAATATTCCATACATAAACTGCGTAAACTACACTCATAAATACATCGCCTGACCGCGAGTACTGCGACCCCGCCCAGTCCCCGCACGCAGCCCTCCCCCGGACCATATCACAAGCAGCCGCTACCCTTTCACAAAATCCCACATTCATAATACACTATCCTTTTTACAAGCGCGACTGAGCGGGGTCCGAGTGATCGGAGCCGACACACAAGATACCTATGTAGCATTTTAAATGCGTTATATTATTATTATTATTACTATCAATAATATAATATAGTTTTTAAACAAGTTATTACACCACCCGGACTCGAAACAGCCATCGACCTTTACAATAGTTAAAAGTCGTAAATCAAATCTACGATGCGTTGTTTTGAGCAAACGGGTTTTTTTTTTGTTTTTAATTTTCAATCAATATCAATGTAAAAAAAATTCATTAAACCCTAAAGCCTAAATGGTAAGTTAAGTCCCTATTTTAACATGAGCGGGATGGAGGAACGAAATAGGGGGGGAGGATCATAAGTCTCCCTTTTCGTCTTATTCAATGCCATCGTCAAATGTCTCTGCAGAGGCCACTCACTGTGCCGTTAGTCACTTTGATAATATGAACCAAGAAAGCCAAACTGTAATTAATCATTACTATGAATTATAATATGGTGTATACAACCGTCTATTAACAATATAAAGTTTTTAGTAGACAATGTTACTAATTAAGATTTATAATTTCCTGTCTGCATTTCTTTATCAATAGTATCATTTGTACGAGAGACCCCGTGCTAGCGAGACAGAAGTTAACAAAGTGTGCTTCTATACGATGGCGGAGTGACCTTATTACTACCCCTAACAACATATGTAAATACCCCCTGCATTTAGACATCGACGTGGTGAAACAGACTTTTCCTGTGTTCATTACCAACTTGTTTTCATTATCGTGCACTTATTTATATTTCCCTTCTCAAAAATGACGAAAAGGGTGGTTTTTTTATTAGTAGCGAACACACCAACTCTGACTAAAATACATACACCCGAATGAATATATCGCTATCCTGTTTCATCTCATATTATGCATGTATTGCCATCTTCAATGGTCAATTTTACAACGCTTTATATGGTAAATGGACTGTGCGACCAAAACATGTTTAAATTAAACATTTATTGCAAATAAAGTAGGTATTTACCAGGAGTATGTCGAATACGAGAGATTAGGTAATATTCTCATAACAAACTCTGACGGTAAAATATTGTGATGCTCAGTCGAGGTTAAAGGAGAAAAAATTTGAGAGACTTAAGATATACCATATGCAACCGCAGAAAACGTTATACCTTTGATACATATTATAAAAATACGCATTAATAAATGTTTCGTAAAAAGATATACGACTGTACTAGGCTAAGCCGACGGCGAGTCGAATTCGAATGTTCCAGAACAACGCACCCACACGCACACCGAGATTGGAGTACGCACACGCGATACAGCAAACACACATAACTAAAGCCTCTCACTAAAGTACAGTTCACAAATATATTTTTAAATGCTAAGATTACCATAATATACTACGGTGCACATCCGTGGTATTTACTCTAACTAATTATCTCTAATAATAATATTCTGTATAACATGTTATGTTTAATAATAATAAACGTAGCGTTAAAATTATAATTAGTTTACAATTTCAATTTTATTATTTTATTGTAGGTATTCACTTTTTCTTCTTTTATCTCTATTACATATATTGCATGTATATATATGTATATACACATATAAATATATATAGACATACCTACCTAAACCGAGGACAATTAACATAATAATGATATTCTACTAAGCTAAATCACAAGGCATAGATAGTTCTGCCGTCTCGCCGAAACCTCGAAACTGTGACACACGTCACCAATGTGACACACACATGGACACTTTAAATCACCCATACAAACACACAAAGAAACGTTGACATTTGGCCAGTGTCAGAACAAATATTAAGTTACGATGGGGACATAACACGTACGAGAAAAAAAAATTAAATACATAAATGTATGTACATATTGCATTGTCACCACTTGATAATTCCTTCTCGAGTGAGCCCTTATATCTAATGAGCTTGACATTTGTTCTCTCCGTGTGTCTGTGTGTATAAAAACATTTGATTCATAACTTTCGATCCGCGCACACACTAAGTCGCGTACATAACATCAATAATACAGATAGAGCATTTTCCAATGACTGCTTCGGAATTCTCTTCGGCTTTACCGCCTCTTCCAAGTAAAGAGTGTTATGACAAGTTCAAATTTACGCACGGAATTATCAAAAACAAATCAGGTTATGTACAAATGTTGTAATTAAACTTTTGAGATACAATCAGAGTGTACTCTGACCCTATTGTTGCAATGTAAGTTATTCATCATGTCTTCTCAACTATAGTATCACTATAATTTTTTTAATTTTCCTTTTCAACGATATGGTGGTTGTCTTTTTCGTCATTTCCCTAAAAATTACAGACCGATATCCTTCAAGGTCATATCGAGAACTGAGTACAGACTCCCGTAAGACGTATACACGTCTTAGGGGCTTCCAATTTGAATCCATACTCGAATAGTATGTTCAGTGAAATGACCATAGCCCTGATTACGCACATTCGGAGAGCAGACCCCAATCTAATAGCGGAACGATACAAGGATTGATGCTGATGATGATGATGAAATTCACTAAATTCATTCCAACAGAGCGTGCACGCGGTCGTTTCCAAACGCATATAAGAATAATATTTGCTCAAATAATATTTTAAAAAAATCCATCGCGATCACTACCGCGAAAGTTTTAAGCTAAAATCGTATATAATTACAAGCGTTTCTCTATAACGATACACATCGTTGTCGCACCGACATGTGCATGTCTCATGTAACATGTCAAATGTCACATGTCAAATATCACATGTCATCCTTACATACCATATACATATTTCTGCGACTGTATGTTTATATTTTGCTATACAATAAATAGAACTATTTTGTAGAGACAAATTAATTCCATACAATTAACTTTTTACAACAATTGCCACGGAAACCAAACGGTACTAAGTTTCAACGTTTTGTATGTCAACACTAATTCAGTGTTTAGACGAGTTCCATTGTTACTTTCAGTAGTCAAAATATATCGGTTGAATGGCATTTTTAAATGTGTTTTTTTTTTTGTAGCCAACTTTAAGAATATCGATTTTAATATCGATAACATTAAAATTAATGACATTTTAATTAAAATGAATGAAACAATTCAATTGCACACACTGTATAAGAAAAACTTAACATTTCCGTTATCACCATACAAGTTATTTTTGTTATCACACAGAATCTATCCGCAATAAATTTAATATGAAAAGTTATGATTCTATAAATGATTCAATGATAATAAAAAAATCGATTTTTTGAGAAAACAAATCGAAATCCTAACAATGACAATGAAACATACAAAATATTGCAAATTAAACGAATCTACTTTTTAAAAGGAATGAGAGGCTTATGAAGAGATAATCTTGAGCATATTAAACCACTGTTGCATCGTATGTTTTTATCGAGACGTCGACAATGCAAGTATGAATATCGGTTGCATCGTCCATTCGTTACGAGACGGCGTATAGATGGCGCTGATTACATTCTCTAGAAATGCTTCCATACAAATACATATTATTAATACATATTTTTTTATTCATCTACCACATACACACGTAGAACAACTATATAAATTAAACAATGTCTTCTTTCGGACGAGTATGATCGAAAATTGTACGATAACATGTCCAACAGATACACGCTAATAAATTCCAATACAATCGTCTACACACATACCGTATACAAGTATCTACGGGCATACTGAGAACGCACACAAACGGGGTAACTGGGCTATAAGTTTTTTCAAAATATCTATCTAAAAAATCACTGTTAATCCCTTTAACAATTATGTACACGAGTATACTATAATATTTGCTTTATATAATATTATTACACAGTAATATAATTTTATTATCATCGATTAATTATTTTAACATTCGAAAGAATTCACTAAACACGCAAGGTGGAACGATATAATTAGTTCGAAAAAGTTTATGTACGTAACGTTTACATTAAAGATTCGGTGTAAATTTACCTACATCGGGCGTCGCGGCCCGGGAAGTAAACGAGTAGTTTTCAAAAATTGTACTCCGTTATAATTCGTTTATTTTTTAACTAGATAGGTACGGTTAAATTAAATATACCCTCGTTCACCGGTGACGAAGGAAATTTTAATTCATCTATATGTGATTTTTTTAATACCAACCCATTATAAACACTTTTAAATACCAACCCATCAATAAACACTGGACTCACCGATTATATTTCCCATATAATTTCAATTTCCACTACAGCCAATACACATGTTAAAGTATCTGTATAACTTATTAGAAACGTCATACGCAACTATTTCAAGCAGTTCTGACACTAAACTCCATACATATAGGGTATATAATTGTCCATAGATTATTTACATAATATCAGTAGAAAGGGGGCGTTATGTTGCGGCTACCATTGTTCATGCATTATATCTATTTCGCTTTACATCTTGGAAAAACTATAAATTTATGAGTATGTAAGAACTGAAATACTGACTTTCAGTATCGTCACAAACGATATATGCCTTGTATACCTCAACGCAGCATGGTCAATCATTGGTTGAGTGACCGTAATGGGTAAAAATCGATCGAAAAATCGATCTCTTGTGATGTTTAACGTTATCGAATGCTGTGGGGAGTATTGTATTTTTAAACAGCTAGCATAAATATTATTCTTAAACCTGTATTACTGAATTAAAGTCGCCATAAAATTATATGATAATAGGCACTGAGTCAAGTCAGTAGCAAGGCGTTAGCATTTCAGGTTTTCCAAAAAAAAAGTGGAGACTTCATTGAATTGTATATAACCGAATAAAAAGGTACTATCGATTCATGATGCATTAATTAGAAAATTATGACTCATGAAAACTGAAATACTGGACGTTCAACAAAAGTACAAACAAGCCTTTTCCATGTACATAAATTGAAATTGTATAGTTACAATAATAATTTCACAAAACAGTGGGTTAATACCCAAACGAAACCCGTTATTACTGTTTAAATGGTTGAGATACAGTCAATAAATGTCGCTATATTGTTGTACAATCTTGAAATATTTATCATTAAATGTGGGTAGTTGCACATGTTTAATAAATCGACCGATATCAACGTGCTGTAAGGAGCAACGGGTAGATAAGGCTGCCGGCACGCTAGTAGGCTTGAGTCACGAACGGTTAGGCATCTCACACTCCCACAGTAAGGCCACGTCGCACACTCGTATCAAAGAACTTCAATCTCAAGAGCCTGCGACACTGATGCAATTGAATTATGTAGAACTGATACTGCAATGATAATAACTGATGTGTTTATTGATTCCTTATAAATATCGCAATAATGTATGACAAACATTTGCCGGAAAATAAAAGAAAAATTAATTAAACTATTCTTATATTGAGATAATCGATTAGATATTTTTATTCATGGAACGGCATTCTATCATTAGTTCAGAAGTGAATTCATAATAATTATTGTATGCCCATATAAAATAGGAGAAGAATATATCCTTTGCAACATCTTATTGTACTTGTTCATACCATTTGTGGATGTACGTCTTGAAAACAGTACTGATACAGTATTTCAGTGTGACAGTTAGTATTACTAAATTAGATTTGAATTACTAAATCTGTATATGTTTTTGTGAAGGAAGAAAAATGTTTTAAATGCATTTGAACAATGTGATTTTTCCGATTTTATAAGGGAATCGTGTAATATTCAAAATATACATCAAACCATTCGAGGTTTAAAAAAAAATTCGCTTTTCTCATGTGCTCGCCCTATATTTTCCCAGCTTTATATATATTGTATATAAACATGTTAACATTATATACCAGTATAACAGCGCGCGTGTACCATTCACTTATTTATTGATGAATAAAGCAATCAAATCTAAAAATAAACTTAATAAATTATAACTCTTCCGTAAATTGCACTTGGTAGATTATAAAAGACACGTGATCAGCCTCGAACGCGTTCGTCGCACAGATACAATGAACACCACATAAAACTTATATTATATTCAAAATCTATAACTTTTACATAGTTCAATCTAAGTAAAAATCGTACATTCGCAATTTTTTACAAGCGTTACTTCAAAAAGAAAAGAGCAATTCTCAAAAACTTAAATACATACTCTGTAATAACATACTGTTCGAAAGCTTTCGAGGCTGACCGACAGACAGCAAAATCTTCGCTAACGCAAAACAGAAAAAAAAATAAAACGGTCAACTTGACATTTCGAACGTCAGAAAAACGAGTCCCCGGCGCTCGTCGCAGCATAGAAAACGAGAACACCGCACTTAGCCCTAGTTAAATACACTCGAAATAACACTTTATCCTTAACACTTTTAAGTTCCGATTTCTAATCGACGACATCCATCATCTTCGTCAGATACACCAGTGTCAATTTATTGCTTTAACCACGTGACGGCCCGCGTCGCACGGACCAATGGGAGCGCTCAGCGGCTGTTTGCGCGGCGTCCGATTGGTCGGTGCCGACCTACAGTCTTTATATACCTCCTCCAAGGAAACACAACAGTACGGTTCGTTTGGTAGAGGCGACGGTCACTCGGTGTCAATATGCGCGCCGATCCTCCATCTCAGAGATCTGAAATATTAATAAACGTGCTCTATTAAAATTAAATCTTTTGAATATACGGTACCTGTATACGTCATATCAAAAATATGAATGGATATTTGCAGTGGAGGGAAAGGGGGGGTACTCACGTGGTGGTGCTTGGCGCGCTTGTGCGGCGGCGGCGCGTGCGACGCGTGCGATGCGTGCGATGCGTGCGACGCGTGCGACGCGTGCGGCGGGTCGGCGGGCGCCTCCTCGATGACGAGCTCGCCGCCCAGCGACGAGCAGCCCTCCTCGCCGCCGCCGTACCCGCTGCGTTCAGACTCACTATTATCGAGTAATATTAATATAATTGCATTATTCAGCTTGTTCCACTTTATTCTAAACCTAATATCACATCTATAATGACCGAGGAGGAGCAAGGTTCACTTCTACGTTTCACCAGTTATTTTTACTTTATTCAAGCGCTACGTTATAATAAGAAACAGCAGAGGTTGCCGATCTTTCAAGGAAACACGTTAGGTGTTTAAGATTAGATATTTGGCACTATATATTCACCGACTACTCCATAAGGGATCCGGCGTGATAGAATACTAACCATAATATTCTTAGAAGCTTGCAACCAACCATTCTGTGTTAATAAATAACGTTATGACTGTCATAATAATTCAATATCTATACTAAACAACTAGTATAATTACACTCCAACATCCGAACATTTAGATCCAGTATATGTAAACGGGTGGTAAAGAATAGTGATACTCACGGGTAGTAGGGCGAGTGCGGGTGGATGACCACGTTGGCGGCCTGCGTGTCCTCCTCCTGCAGCGACAGCAGCCCGCCGCCCGTCGTCGTGCCCACCACGTACTTCTCTGTAAACGACCCAACAATACCTCATTAATATTTCCGTCTTATCTATTTAATATATAACCTTAATTATTAAAAATTAAATCTCAATCCTCCTCCAATCATTCCACACCTCTTAACTCCTTTACTCTTCCACTTAGTTTTCTTAATGTAAGAAATTGGCAAGTAGAGTGAGAATATGAGTGTAACGATCCAACCTTCCCGTTCACCGCCGGCCCCGTTCGTGACGACGGTGATCTGGTGGCCCGCCATCACCAGCCCGCTGCCACCCGCGTTATACGACAACCCGTGCCCTGAGAAACAAAGCATCACACATCGCACAATTATAATTTGTTTGTAACAAGACGACAAATTGTTGAAATTATTATTCATAGTTTACTCTGAAAACATTATTTCAGATTAGAAATTGCATTGTGGGGTAGTTATTTATTGCGTCACAGTGCGTCCACGATTTGTAGTATGTTCGCATCCCCGTCTCGTTCAAATATGCAAGCGCATGGGGAGAACGAGGATTACAGGCAAACCTCTTTAATGAAAGGGGAAATGTATGTGTAATGGCGAACAGAGAAAGACAGTATTCTCTCTGACATTCGCTGTGTCAGTCCAGTGGTGTGTGTGTGTGTGTGTGGGGGAGGCCTGACCGGGCGAGCCGGGCGCGCTCTGGCTGACGCCGCTGCGCTGCGGGAACAGGTACTGCGCCGCCTGCGCGCCGCCCAGCCGCTGCTGCCCGCCCTGACACAACCACATTACTCATCAATCCAGCCTAATCATTAATACGATCTGATATGCACCTACCACACGCTTTCTCCTCACTACTTAACTAAGATCTATTACCCCTTTATTTAAAGTGTTACATAAGAATACATAAATAATATCATTTATACGGAATGCCGCCGCACTGCTTCTCTGAATTCTGATGTCTGTACAAGACAACTTTTTTTTTCCAACCCATTACAATTCCACTGCTGGAATACGGATCTCGTCTCATATCCAGAGGGCTGAGGCCTTAGTCTGCCACGCTGGCCAAGTGCGGGTTGGCAGACTTCACATCTTAGAAATTTTTTCTAAGATGATAGCATGTGATATTTAAAGTTAAAACGCACTTTTTGTAAAGAGGTGCGCGCCGTGGATTTGAACACGGCACCCCCGGAGTGAGGAACTGAATTCTTAACCACTAGGCTATCACTGCTATTACAAGACAATAGTACGAACAATTTTATCAGCGAGATTCTATATAGAATGACGTTAGCGGTGCTTCTGAACAACAAGTAAATAAAATGGCTACGACAATGGTAGTCACCTGTTGCTCGGGCTCCTCGCCAGTGAACAGATCGGGCGTAGGCTCGCGGGACAGCTCCTCGGGGGTGACCAATCCGGACACGCCCACTTGCGAGGGGGACGTCGGGGCGCTTCTGAAAATTTGCAACTGCTCATTCTTTACACGCTCGAGGGATGTTTACTAACAGGATTTTTTAAAATGATAATTATATTACGGGACAATTCGATCCACATACACACATCTACGTAATTATTTATGGCCACTACAATGACATACCTTGTAGCTGATGGTAAAATTCCGAGGCGGTAGTACTACGATGATCTTGAATTATTAGAACTTCTTGAAACAGATTTGAAGCAACAGTTCATCCATATATGCACATTTGTTTGGTTTATTTTCCCGTACTATATTTTCACACCGACATAGAGATATTCTATAACATCAACCAACACGAATAACCGACTCGATTTCATTCATTTATCCTTCCTGCTCAATGACACTTTTTTACAACAACCATTTTATTTTTAAAATTTCTATTTTTAAATTGTTTTTTTATGCTAAACGAATAGCATATTGACGTGCGCATTTATTAATAGGATTAAGCCATGCTCAGTAATGAAAATGTACCACCACACAGTGACCATATTTCACAACGATATTTTAACCAAACACGTATTCGAGTAGTGGCAGAAGAATGCGAGTGGCGATAATCTCGAGCAGCGAAAGCAGTAGATACGGTATCGAACGCAATGGTATGGCAAGCTGCAGTATGATACCTATCTATCTAATGGCAGCCGTTCGTACACCGCGGCGGTTTTTTGCGCCGCTAGGGTACGAATCTACGGGCCTCGAGGATTCCCTCTTTACCCGGGCAGTCTCGGGGGGTCAACTGCCCCCCGGTGATC